>CM059434.1:1895279-1946887 GCA_030390025.1 Squalus acanthias | reverse complement strand
AGGAACCGAGCGAGCCCGCTGCTTCCGTGCGTGATGACGTCATGCGCTGGACGGCACCGCGCCGAGCGGACGGCGGAAAAACCGAGTGATCCCGAGCTGGCTAACGTCATGCGGAGCACGGAAAGAGCGAGCGTTGCCGAGCGTTTGCCCGAGCGCCCCACCCTCTCCCTCTCAGCCCATCAGCAGAACCTCCAACCCTTTCTTCCTCGTGTGCTTATCCAGCTTCCCCTTAAATACATCTATGCTATTCAACTCAACCATTCCCTGCGTTAAAGAAGTTTCTCCTGATAAATAATCCAGAGGACACCAATTTAAGGTGATTGGCAAAAGAACCAGAGGCAACACGAGGAAAAAAAAAGACTCGCATTTCTCCCGCGCCTTTCACAACCACCGGACGTCCCAAAGCGCTTTACAACCAATGAAGTACTTTTTTTGAAGTGCAGTCACTGTTGTAATGTAGGAAACGCAGCAGCCAAATCTGCACACAGCAAGCTCCCACAAACAGCAATGTGATAATAACCAGATCATCTGTTTTAGTGATGTTGGTTGAGGGGTAAAATATTGGCCCCAGGACACCGGGAGAACTCCCCTGCTCTGGACTAGTCTGATGCTGACAGTGCAGCGGAGGCTCCCTCAGTACAGCACTGGGAGTTTCAGCTTAATTTTGTGCTCGAGTCTCTAGCGTGGGACTTGAACCCAGGGCCTTCTTGACTCCGAGGCAATGCGTGCTACACACTGAGCCACAGCTCACACCATGATTGTTTGGTTCCCTCCCTAAACCCTTCCTACCGGCCACATCTCCCCCTGCCCCACTTGCTCCGTAAATCCTACCCCTTCAATTATGCCTTCAGTCGCTCCTCCCTCAGCTTTCCTATTCCTGCTTGTCTTCCTGCTTTTTGTGGTATATATCAACGATTTAGACTTGAATGTAGGGGGTATGATTAAGAAGTTTGCAGATGATACTAAAATCGGCTGTGTGGTTGATACTGAAGAAGGAAGCTGTAGACTGCAGGAAGATATCAATAAATTGGTCAGGTGGGCAGAACAGTGGCCAATGGAATTCAATCTGGAGAAGTGTGAGGTAATGCATTTGGGGAGGGCTAATAAGGCAAGGGAATACACATTAAATGATAGGACACTGAGAAGTGCAGAAGATCAGAGGGACCTTAGAGTGCATGTCCACAGATCCCTGAAGGTAGCAGGACAGGTAGATCAGGTGGTTAAGAAGGCATACGGGATACTTGCCTTTATTAGCCGAGGCATAGAATATAAGAGCAGGGAGGTTATGCTTGATCTGTATAAAACACTAGTTAGGCCTCAGCTAGAGTACTGCGTGCAGTTCTAGTCACCACATTACAGGAAAGTTGTGATTGCACTCGAGAGGGTGCAGAGGAGATTTACGAGTATGTTGTCTGGACTAGAGAATTTTAGCTATGAGGAAAGATTGGACAGGCTGGGTTTGTTTTCTTTGGAAGTGGAGGCTGAGGGGAGACATTATTGAGGTGTATAAAAATTATGAGAGGCCCAGATAGAGTGGATAGGAAGGACCTATTTCCCTTAGCAGAGGGGTCAATAACCAGGAGCCATAGATTTAAAGTAATTGGTCGGAGGTTTAGAGGATATTTGAGGAGAAATTTCCTCACCCAGAGGGTGGCGGGGGTCTGGAACTCACTGCCTAAAAGGGTGGTAGAGGCAGAGACCCTCATCACATTTAAAAAATATTTGGATATGCACTTGAAGTGCCGTAACCTACAGGGCTACGGACCAAGTGCTGGAAAGTGGGATTAGGCTGGATAGCTCTTTGTCGGCCGGCACGGACACGATGGGCCAAAATGGCCTCCTTCTGTGCCGTAACTTTCTCTGATTCTATGATTCCCCCATGAAGCGCCTTGGAATGGGTTGTTGTGCTCAAGGCGCTATGTCAGTGCACTTTTTGTACTAATTTTCTCTAATCAAAGGAACAGAAGCAAAATGTCTTCTAAATAAACAGATCTGACCATTTCAGCAAAGGAGACTATCTCGTTTGTCCCAGAACTGGATCTTCTGTGAGCAACACAAGGTTATTAACTAATTAACTAATGTCCACTGGTGAGAGGGGGCTGACTGTTTTCAACCGTCCTGTGCACAGCATGGTCGTCACCCACCAGAAATAAACATGATGCGATATGTCTCGTCAATTACACTGAATGACCATCTACACTTTTTCATTAAGATACACCCGTTTCAGTATGTACGGAGCCAAGGCGGGTGGATGGAGTTAAGATATCGATCAACCATGATCTGATTGAATGGCGGAACAGGCTCAAGGGGCTGAATGGCCTCCTCCTGTTTCTATGTTCCTAAGTTTTAATTCTCATTTTTAAATTCTCATCCTTGTTTTCAAATCCCTCCATGGCCTCGCCCCTCCCTTTCTCTGTAACCTCCTCCAGCCCTACGACCCTCCGAGATCTCTGCGCTCCTCCAATTCTGGACACTTGAGCATCCCCCAATTTTAATCGCTCCGCCATTGGCGGCAGTGCCTTCAGCTGCCTGGGCCCTAAGCTCTGGAATTCCCTCCCTAACCTCTCCGCCTCTCTCGCCTCCTTTAAGATGCTCCTTAAAACCTACCTCTTTGACCAAGCTTTTGGTCACCTGTCCTAATATCTCATTATGGGGCTCAGGTTTAAATTTTGTTTGATTTATGCTCCTGTGAAGCACCTTCGGATGTTTCACTACATTAAAGGCGCTGTATAAATACAAGTTGTTGTTGTTGTTGTAAGTACAAATAATGACCATTTTGGGAATGTCTTGCCTGTAATTTTTAATGCATTGTCGGGCTGTGAAGTTGTCCGAGTCCCCGGGGAAGACTTTCTATCGGAGAGTGGCTGCTGTCTGAGTGATTGTTTCTGTCGAGCGCTATTTTAACCCCAGCCACGTGTTTGAAATCCCGGAGATATTTTCTGCCTTCCTCTGCACGATGTCGGGTTCGGAAAAAAACGTCGTGAATTTTCCGGCGCTGTCATTCATTTTTGCCAAAGAAAAGCATTCCTGAACTTCCTGCGAGCGACTTCAATTTTCTTTCTCAGTTTCCGGCTGTTTTGAAATATTCGCTCTGAGTGAACTCTCGGAATAAACAGCTTTGGCACAGCGAGTGAGCAGCGCTCACCTCCCACAATCACTAATCCAGGACAGACACATGGGGGAGCCGGGCAATTCGGCTGGTGGTGTTACTTCAACATTCCCACACTGAGACTCAGTGACAGCTCCCAGTCAGTCCCTGGACACCACCCTCTCTTCAAACAAATCACAAATTACTTGCAATCATCGAAGGGACAAATAAACAGCAACATGCTGAAGTTAATCTATTTATAGATATTTCTCTTGTTAGAGACGTTAATATTCTGTCTTTAATTATCACATGTACAGCCTCAAAAGATTGTTTCAATGTGGTGTCAACTATGGCACCATCCGGACAAGACTGCCGTTTTTGGTTTATTCAGACTCTGCTGTTCGTTAGGAAACGTTGCGTGTGGACTATGGGTGGTGAAGTGCTCCTCAACGTCCTTGTACAGTGTCCTTTCACTTTAAAAAAAAATGTATTCTTGGGATGTGGGCGTCGCTGGCAAGGCGGGCATTTATTGCCCATCCCTAGTTGCCCTGAGAAGGTGGTGGTGACCCGCCTTCTTGAACCGCTGGTAGTGGATTTGATACAAACTGAGTGTCTCACTGGGCCACTTCAGAGGACAGTTAAGAGTCAACCAAGTTGAAAGAAAGACAGACTTGCATTTCGACAGCGCCTTTCATGGCCACCGGACATCTCAAAGCACTTTACAGCCAATGAAGTACTTTTTGAATTGTACGCATTGTTGTAATGTGGGAAACGCAGCAGCCAATTTGCGCACAGCAAGCTCCCACAAACAGCAATGTGATAATGACCCGATAATCTGTTTTAGTGATGTTGGTTGAGGGGTAAATATTGGCCAGGACACCAGGGATAACTCCCCTGCTCTTCTTCAAAATAATGCCCTGGGATCTTTTACGACGGGGCCTCGGTTTAACGTCTCATCCGAAAGGCGGCACCTCCAAGTTGGTTTGGAACTGGAGTCACATATAGGCCCAGACTGGGTAAGGACTGCAGGTTTCCTTCCCTGAGGACATCAGTGACCCAGTTTTTACGACAATCCGACAGCATCATGATCACTTGTACTGAGACCAGATTTTTATTTCCAGATTTTTTTAAACTGAATTCAAATTCTGAAACTGCGATGGTGGGATTTGAAGTCCTAGTTCTCTGGATTATCAGTCCAGTGACAGAACCACGACACCACTGTACCCAGTACAGCCTCCTGTGATCTGGGTTTGTACCCAATCCACACTGATGGGATGAAACTTTCCTCCTCTGCAAACTGTCGGAGGGATCCTTCCGATAGTGTCCCGACTCCACGCCAGACAGTCCCGGCGGCTGGAGACTGGGAGACAAATACTGGATGGACATCCAGCAGGGGACACACGTCTGGACAGAACGTCCACTGGCTCAGGGTCGTATTCCCGCCTCGGAGTCAGAAGGGTTGGGATCAGGACCCACTGCGAGCGGGGCTTTTAATCCTAGGAGAAGATGTTCTGAAGGTAAAAACTGTGAGGGAGGCAACGGGGAACCATCTCAGCTAATCTTCCCCAGTGACTGGCTCAAGAATCTCATGTGTGAGGTTAAACACAATGAACAGACAGACCTTATGAATGTGCACTATATGCAGGACCTTTATACCGTGTGCTGTTGCTTACAGTAAGTTAGTTGTTGCACTGTTTAACAGGACGAGTGAGTTCTGCCATGTAATGCACATTGCATTTGTTTTCTAAGGTGGAATTGTGTCCTTTCAAAGCTGCAATATTAAATTGTAAACACAATCTCAGAGGCCACTGTTTGTGCGGAGATCATTGCTAATTTCAGTGTCGGCCATGGCTCACTTGGTAGCATGCTCGCCTCTGAGCCAGCAGGTCGTGGGCCCACTCCAGAGATCTGAGCACCAAATCTAAGCTGATTCTTCAGTACTGAGGGAGCGCTGCACTGTCGGAGGGGCAGTACTGAGGGAGTGCTGCACTGTCGGAGGGGCAGTACTGAGGGTGTGCTGCACTGTCGGAGGGGCAGTACTGAGGGAGCGCTGCACTGTCGGAGGGGCAATACTGAGGGAGCGCTGCACTGTCGGAGGGGCAGTACTGAGGGAGCGCTGCACTGTCGGAGGGACAGTACTGAGGGTGCGGCGCACTGTCGGAGGAGCAGTACTGAGGGAGTGCCGCACTGTCGGAGGGGCAGTACTGAGGGAGTGCCGCACTGTCGGAGGGGCAGTACTGAGGGAGCGCTGCACTGTCAGAGGGACAGTACTGAGGGTGCGGCGCACTGTCGGAGGAGCAGTACTGAGGGAGTGCCGCACTGTCGGAGGGGCAGTACTGAGGGAGCGCCGCGCTGTCGGAGGAGCAGTACTGAGGGAGCGCCGCACTGTCGGAGGGGCAGTACTGAAGGAGCGCCGTGCTGTCGGAGGGGCAGTACTGAGGGAGCACCGCACTGTCGAAGGGGCAGTACTGAGGGAGTGCTGCACTGTCGGAGGGGCAGTACTGAGGAGTGTTGCACTTTCGGAGGGGCAGTACTGAGGGAGCGCCGCACTGTCGGAGGGGCAGTACTGAGGGAGTGCTGCACTGTCGGAGGGTCAGTACTGAGGGAGCGCTGCACTGTCAGAGGGGCCGTACTGAGGGAGCGCTGCACTGTCGGAGGGGCAGTACTGAGGGAGTGCTGCACTGTCGGAGGGTCAGTACTGAGGGAGCGCTGCACTGTCAGAGGGGCCGTACTGAGGGAGCGCTGCACTGTCAGAGGGGCCGTACTGAGGGAGCGCTGCACTGTCGGAGGGGCAGTACTGAGGGAGTGCTGCACTGTCGGAGGGGCAGTACTGAGGGAGTGTCGCACTGTCGGAGGGGCAGCGCTGAGGGAGTGCTGCACTGTCGGAGGGGCAGTACTGAGGGAGCGCCGCACTGTCGGAGATGCTGTCTTTTGGATGAGACGTTAAACCTCTCAGGTGGACATAAAAGAGCTGGGGAGTTTTCCCTGATGTCCTGGACAATATTTATCCCTCATACAATGCCTAAAAACAGATAATTTGGCCATTTATTTCATTGCTGTTTGTGGGAGCTTGCTGTGTGCAAATTTTCTGCTGTGATTTCTACATTACAACAGTGACTACACTTCAAAAAGTACTTCATTGGTTGTAAAGTTCTTTGGGAGGTCCTGAGGTTGTGAAAGGCGCAATAGAAATGCAGATTCTTACTTTCTTTAATAGGAAAATATGGTCAGATCCCAGCTGAGAGTCAGAAACACCCAGCACTAAAACAGGGTGACATCTCCATAAACGGACCTTGCTGTTTTTAATATATTACAGACAGCAATACTTGCATTCATGCAGTACTTCATAACATTATCAAAATGCCTCAACAACAACTTGCATTTATATAGTGCTCTTAATATAGAAAAACATCCCAAGGCGCTTCAGAAAAATGGTCGTCGAGACAAAGGAGATATTAGGAGGGGTGACGAGGTGAGTTCTTAGGAGGTTCCCAAAGGAGGGGAGAGATCTGAGCAACACTATGAAAGCTCAACTGCTCCAGGCCACAGAGGAGGAGTGGGGGTCGAGTGAGTACTGGCAGGATGCCCAGATCCACAGAGTTCAGACAACAATCCAGGGCCTGTGTTCCAGCCTAACCCCACACTCAGGAATAAGTTCGACTCCACAGTCCTCACTTATTTCTTGCGTTTCTACAGCGCTTTTCGTGATCTCAGGACCTACAAAAGCTCTTCACAGCCAATGGAGGGCAGAGTACATCGACAAGATTGTAGGTTTCAGAAAACAACCTCTGAGTTTTTGAAGGATCAGCCCTGTGCAGCCTGTGTTAAGGTTCCACAGAAGCCATGGGACTGGGACTGGGAGTGCGCCCACCCACCCCCCACAACAAAACAGAAACAAAAAGCAGGAGCTGAGCTTCCTATACATGAAACCACAAGTGCAGGAGCGGAGCTCACTGACTCAGCCACTATATTAACCCTTAATCGCACATTCAAATGTTATAAAAATAACATAAAGACGCAGAAAATACAGTAGGAAGCTTTTTTTTTCTAGAAGGGAGGTGAGTCTGTGGAACAGATTAACAGCAGGGGTGAGGGAACAAGAAACCTCAATGGGTTTCAAAAAGGAATGAGACAACAAATGAAATTCCGGGTTATAAGTGATGTACCAAGGGAATACTGGGGTAGGTGGGCCAGATGGACCAAAGATGTCAGCCGTGGCACTCTCGCCTCTGAGTCAGAAGGCCGTAAGTTCAAGTCCCACTCCAGAGACTTCAGTACAAAATTTAAGCCAACACTCCCAGTGCAGCACTGAGGGAGCGCCGCACTGTCGGAGGGGCAGTACTGAGGGAGCGCCGCACTGTCGGAGGGGCAGTACTGAGGGAGTGCTGCACTGTCAGAGGGGCAGTACTGAGGGAGCGCTGCACTGTCGGAGGGGCAGTACTGAGGGAGCGCCGCACTGTCGGAGGGGCAGTACTGAGGGAGTGCTGCACTGTCAGAGGGGCAGTACTGAGGGAGCGCTGCACTGTCGGAGGGGCAGTACTGAGGGAGCGCCGCACTGTCGGAGGTGCAGTACTGAGAGAGCGCTGCACTGTCAGAGGGGCAGTACTGAGGGAGCGCTGCACTGTCTGAGGGGCAGTACTGAGGGAGCGCTGCACTGTCTGAGGGGCAGTACTGAGGGAGCGCTGCACTGTCAGAGGGGCAGTACTGAGGGAGCGCCGCACTTCAGAGGGGCAGTACTGAGGGAGTGCTGCACTGTCGGAGGGGCAGTACTGAGGGAGCGCTGCACTGTCAGAGGGGCAGTACTGAGGAAGCACTGCACTATCTGAGGGGCAGTACTGAGGGAGCGCTGCACTGTCTGAGGGGCAGTACTGAGGGAGCGCTGCACTGTCAGAGGGGCATTACTGAGGGAGCGCTGCACTGTCGGAGGGGCAGTACTGAGGGAGCGCCGCACTGTCGGAGGGGCAGTTTGAGGGAGCGCGGCACTGTCGGAGGGGCAGTACTGAGGGAGCGCTGCACTGTCGGAGGGGTAGTACTGAGGGAGCACTGCACTGTCGGAGGGGCAGTACTGAGAGAGTGCTGCACTGTCGGAGGAGCAGTACTGAGGGAGCGCCGCACTGTCGGAGGGGCATTACTGAGGGAGTGCTGCACTGTCGGAGGGGCAGTACTGAGGGAGTGCTGCACTGTTGGAGGGGCAGTACTGAGGGAGCGCCGCACTGTCGGAGGGGCAGTACTGAGGGAGCGCTGCACTGTCGGAGGGGCAGTACTGAGGGAGCGCTGCACTGTCGGAGGGGCAGTACTGAGGGAGCGCCGCACTGTCGGAGGGGCAGTACTGAGGGAGCACCGCACTGTCGGAGAGTCGTTATCACATTGCTGTTTGTGGGATCTTGCTGTGTGCAAATTGGCTGCCGCGTTCCCTACATTACAACAGTGATAATACTTCAAAAGTACTTCATTGGTTGTAAAGCGTTTTGGGACGTCCTGAAGGCGCTATAGAAATGCAAGTCTCTTCTTCTCCTGCCTGAAGCTGTTACAATGAAACAAGAGAGACAGACTGAGCCCAGCAGAAATTACATTGCAATAACCCTTTAAATATGTTGAATTTAGCAGCGGGAGGACGAGATCTGGAGAGAGATCTGGAGTTCGGTAATTGGTGCAGTCATTGAGTAAACATTGCCATCGGAATGTAAAAGAGGAGCAGCCCTGGTGCCCGGGGAGGGCAGTCTCGGGGGTTGGGAGCTGTGTGGCGGACAGGAGCAGTCGCTGCTCACACACACAGACAGCCACACTCCCTGCTCTTGTGTAATCCCAGGTTTACGTGCAGTTTGTCACTGCACTGGCTGCTAGCCAAGTTACTGAAACACTCCCCCAACAGTGCACTGAGCGGACCCAGGCTCCCCGCCCCAGGGTGAAGCTCCCAGCCCCAGCCCCAGTCTCCCAGCCCCAGTCCCAGGCTCCCCGCCCCAGGGTCAGTCTCCCAGCCCCAGGGTCAGTCTCCCAGCCCCAGGGTCAGTCTCCCAGCCCCAGTCCCAGGCTCCCCGCCCCAGGGTCAGTCTCCCAGCCCCAGGGTCTGTCTCTCAGCCCCAGGGTCAGTCTCCCAGCCCCAGGGTCAGTCTCCCAGCCCCAGGGTCAGTCTCTCAGCCCCAGGGTCTGTCTCCCAGCCCCAGGGTCAGTCTCTCAGCCCCAGGGTCAGTCTCACAGCCCCAGGGTCAGGCTCCCAGCCCCAGGGTTTGTCTCCCAGCCCCAGTCCCAGGCTCCCAGCCCCAGGGTAAAGCTCCCAGCCCCAAGCTCTCAGCCCCAGCCCCAGCCCCAGGGTCAGTCTCCCAGCCCCAGGGTCAGTCTCTCAGCCCCAGGGTCAGTCTCCCAGCCCCAGGGTCAGTCTCTCAGCCCCAGGGTCAGTCTCTCAGCCCCAGGGTCAGTCTCCCAGCCCCAGGGTCAGTCTCTCAGCCCCAGGGTCAGTCTCTCAGCCCCAGGGCCAGTCTCCCAGGGCCAGTCTCCCAGCCCCAGGGTCAGCCTCTCAGCCCCAGGGTCAGTCTCTCAGCCCCAGGGTCAGGGTAAAGCTGCTCTTCCCCAGCGTCTGGCTGGGCCAGGCGAGTTTCCCCGCCCCTCTCTCCCTCCTCCCTCTATACCCAGCGCTGGAGTGCCGGAACTGCTGTCAGTGTTACACCGAGTGCAGAGGGAGCCCCGGACCGCACCTCGCAGCTTCTCCCAGCGGAGCGACAGGACGGAGCGGAGAAACTCTCAGCGGTAAGTCCCGACCCTCTCCCCTCCCCTCCCTCCCTCCCTCTCTCTCTCATTCCATCTCTCACTCACTCCATCTCCCCCCACCACCTGCCCCCCTCCTTCCCTCTCTCACACTCACTCTCTCCCACTACCTCTCCAGCTCTCTGTCTCTTTCTCTCTGTCTCTCTTTCTGTCTCTCTCTCTGTGTCTTTCTCTCTCTCTGTCTCTCTCTCTGTCTCTTTCTCTCTCTGTCTCTCTTTCTGTCTCTCTCTCTCTGTCTTTCTCTCTCGCTGTCTCTCTCTCTCTGTCTTTTTCTCTCTCTCTCTGTCACTGTCTGTCTCTGTCTCTCTCTGTCTTTCTCTCTCTGTCTTTGTCTTTCTCTTTCTCTCTTTCTCTCTCTCTGTCACTGTCTGTCTCTCTCTCTCTCTGTCTCTCTCTCTGTCTTTCTCTCTCTCTCTGCCTCTCTATCTCTCTCTCTCTGTCTTTCTCTCTCTCTCTGCTCTCTCTCCCTCTCTCTCTATCTCCCTCCCTCTCTATCTCCCTCCCTCTCTCTCTCTATCTCTTTCTATCTCTCTCCCTCCCTCTCTCTCTCTCTCTTCCACCCTTTCTCTCTCTCTGACCCGCGGGTGCGGCCGCACACACTGATAAGTGTCGATGGGAAGATGCTGGGATTCCCGACTATGATTGGAGCAGCCTCTTGTCAGTCACCGACAACTGGGGCTCGGGGCGGGGCTAGGAGAGAGAGGGAAAGTGAAAGAGACAGAGAGTGAGAAAGAGGATAACAGAGAGGGAGAGAGAAAGAAGGATACAGATAGAGGGAAAGACTGAGATAGAGAGAATCTCAGAGAGGGAGTGAGAGGGAGGGAAACAAAGTGAGAGAGGGGATAGAATGAGACAGAATCAGAGAGGGAGAGTGTGATGGGAGTGAAGAGCAAGATGGGGAGAGACAGAGAAGCAGAGAGAGGGAGTGAAAAAGGGAGGGAGATGGACACCGAGAAATGGAGAAAGAGGGGAAGGACGGGAGGGAGACAGAGAAAGAAAGAGTCAGGAAGAAAGAGGGCAGGAGAGTGAGAAGGAGAGAGGGAGCAATAGACAGAGCGAGAAAGAGACAGGCCAAGGGGTAGGGAGGGAGCAAAGAGATTTTGTACAAGAGATGAGGAGTGGGTAGAGGGGGGAAAGAAGGCTGAAAGTGGAAAAGGGGGAGAAGGAGAGGGAGATCCCGGGCAGGGAAGGGGAGAGAGCCTGAGAGGGAGAGAGGTAGAGAGGGAGAGCCCAGGAGGGAAGAGGGAGAGAGGGAGAAGGAGCGAGGGAGAGGGAGAGCCCAGGCGGGGGGGGGATAGGAGCGGGAGGGAGAATGAGCCCGAGAGGGAGAGGGGGAGAGAGCCCGGGAGGGAGAGGGGGAGAGAGCCCGAGAGGGAGAGGGAGAGGGTGAGAGAGCCCGGGAGGGAAAGGGGGAGAGAGCCCGGGAGGGAAAGGGAGAGGGGGAGAGAGCCCGGGAGGGAGAGGGAGAGAGAGCCCGAGAGGGAGAGAGGGAACGAGAGCAGCCCAAGCAGGGAGAGGCAGAGTAATGTTGGAGCCTGGTCCGCAGACTGACGCACTCCGGGGGTAGGTGAGCCACTGACTCACGCACATTGCGTTATCTCTGACCCCACTGTGCGTGTGACAGCGGCTAACTTGCTTTTAGGACAACAGCAATCGTGAGATTCAACGAGGAGGCATCCGATAGGAACAACAACTGCATTTATATACCGCCTTTAACATAGTAAAACATCCCAAGGCGCTTCACAGGAGCGATTATCAGTCAAACTTTGACTCCGAGCCACAGAAGGAGATATTAGGACAGGTGACCAAAAGCTTGGCCAAAGAGGTAGGTTTTAAGGAGCGTCTTAAAGGAGGAAAGAGGTAGCGAGACAGGCAGGTTTAGGGAGGGAATTCCAGATCTTAGGGCCCAGGCAGCTGAAGACACGGCCACCAATGGTGGAGCGATTATAATCAGGGATGCTCAAGAGGCCAGAATTGGAGGAGTGCAGATATCTCGGGGGGTTGTGGGGCTGGAGGAGATTACAGAGATAGGGAGGGGCGAGGCCATGGAGGGATTTGAAAACAAGGATGAGAATTTTGAAATCGAGGCGTTGCTTAACCGGGAGCCAATGTAGGTCAGCGAGCACAGGGGTGATGGATGAACGGGACTCGGTGCGAGTTAGGACACAGGCAGCCGAGTATTGGATGAGCCCAAGTTTACGGAGGGTGGAAGATGGGAGGCCGGCCAGGAGAGCCTTGGTTTAGTTGATAGGAGCAGCATTGTTCGATGTGAAGGGTGGATAAAAGCACAAAAATATTGCTTGTTTGCGGAAACTGAAATACGGAGCTCAGCGTGGACCAGCAGAGCAGGAGTTGGGGTCTCCATCTGGAGATGGGGGTTTTAGAGGGTCTCCATGTGGAGATTGGATTTGGGATGTCTCTGTGTGGTTATTGGGGGTTTGGGGGTTTCTGTGTGGAGATGGGGGTTTTGTTGGGGTCTCCGTGTTGTTGTTATTGGGGGTTTTGGGGGGGTCTCCGTGTGGTTATTGGGATTTGGGGGGTCTCCATGTGGAGATGCTCTCCTTGGATCCAGATTTTCCGGATATCCCCTGGAGTTCAGCCAAAGGTTACTGTAACATTGAACAACAATCCGAAGCTTCCTTTTCTTTTGTTGCGAGGAAGTTTGTCAACAATGTTCAACTTTCTTACATTTCCAAAACTACTCAAAAAAACAATGTGCGTGACTGGATTTGTTTGTGTGTGTGTGTGTGTGTGTGTGTATATGTCTGCATTTGTAAGTGTGTGTGTTTGCGTATCTGTGCGCGGGCATTTCTGCGTGTGTCTATGTATGTATGCGGCGTGAATGTGTGTGTCTGTATGTGAATATAGACGCTGGACTTGGCCATACAGGGCATAATTTCAAAGTTTGCAGATGATACAAAATTCAGAAATGTAGTAAACAGTGAGGAGGATAGTAACAGACTTGAGGAGGACACAGACAGACTGGTGAAATGGGCAGACACACGGCAGATGAAATTTAACACAGAGAAGTGTGAAGTGATACAGTTCGGTAGGAAGAATGAGGAGAGGCAATGTAAACTAAATGGTACAATTTTAAAGGGGGTGCAGGAACAGAGACCTGGGGGTGTAGTGCACAAATCATTGAAGGTGGCAGGACAAGTTGAGAAGACTGTGAAAAAGCACACGGGATCCTGGGCTTTATTAATAGAGGGATAGAGTCCAAAAGCAAGGAAGTTATGGTGAACCTTTATAAATCACTAGTTCGGCCCCAGCTGGAGTATTGTGCTCAATTCTGGACTCCACACTTTAGGAAGGATGTCAAGGCCTTGGAGAGGGTGCAGAGGAGATTTACAAGAATGGTTCCAGGGATGAGGGACTTCAGTTACGTGGATAGACTGGAGAAGCTGGGGTTGTTCTCCTTAGAGCAGAGAAGGCTAAGAGGAGATTTAATAGAGGTGTCAAAATCATGTGGGGTTGTTGATAGAGTAAATAAGGAGAAACTGTTTCCAGTGGCAGGAGGGTCGGTAACCAGAGGACACAGATTTAAGGTGATTGGCAAAAGAACCAGAGGGGAGATGAGGGGAATTTTTTTTTACGCAGCGAGTTGTTGTGATCTGGAACGCGCTGCCTGAAAGGGCGGTGGAAGCAGATTCAATAATAACTTTCAAAAGGGAATTGGAGAAATACTTGAAGGGGAAACATTTGCAGGGCTATGGGGAAAGAGCAGGGAGAGTGGGACTAATTGGAGAGCTCTTCACAGAGCCGGCACAGGCACGATGGGCCGAATGGCTTCCTCCTGTGCTGTTTCATTCTATTTTGTGCGTGTGCGCCTTATTTGGTGTTAACTCCATAAAACGGCGAATGCCCAGTTTGGACAATTCCATGGCCAGAGTCCGGTGTTGACCAGGGAATGTGCAACAGATGAAAATAAAATAATTGTGAGCTTCATACTTTAACCAATCTTATGCTGTAGGGTTGGAATCCTCAGACCCCAGGGGGTGTCCAGGGAGACCATGAGCTCATCGGCTTTCTAGATTATTCTGTACTTCTTGACTCAGTCGCATAAGAAACACTTTCTGCAATGACGGCACTGCTTAACTCTGGGCGGGTGATAGTCTTCTGAAATTCAGGACAGGGGTCTCCAGGGGTGGTTCAGTACTGGCAGATATCCCGAAATAGCTCTGATTGCCATTTTGTATTGCTCGATATATGGTGACAGTAACTAGGCAGCTTCCCTCCAACATATTCACTTTAAAGAACCTTAAGCTTTCTTGTTGCGTTTAATATTGGTCATGACTATCTTCCTTTTCCTTGCTTCCATAATTGAAGCTGGTTTGGGTCTTGTTTTGGAGACTGGGAATGGGAACCTCAGTAGTCTATTCTCTCTCTTCTTTACATCGCTTTCATGGATTTTCACACTTTCACGCCTGGTGCCTCTTGTGGGTCTGGTATAGGAGCTGGATTGTGTGGGAACGCACCGCTGGTTCTTGGGTTTAATCCAGGGTGTGACGTCCAACCCATGTCAAGGTGAGTGAGACTGAAACTGTCTCTTTCCAAAGAGTAACGGGGCCAGATTGCCCACTGTCAACCATCCAAATCAAGGTCTTCATTGGCCAACTACATTACAACAGTGACTACACTTCAAAAAGCACTTTGGGATGTCCAGTGGTCGTGAAAGGCGCTATATAAATGCAAGTCTTTCTTTCTTTCTAACTATTGGAAGGCATCATATGAGATGGACTTGGATGGAGAACTTTCAACCTTCCCGTACATAGATTTAAATATTCTAATTTATGCTTCCTGGTTTAGACTCTGCGTGCCTCAGTAAGGATTCTTCCATCTGATTGGTTGAAGAGACACATCGTTGCTTTCCCTGCTCACACAAGTCCCAGATCCCCTGTAGAGGGCGCCGCACTGTATCGGATTCCCGCTGACAGCAAGCTGCCGCGCAAAAGCCCACAAAACGTGTGTGGGCAGCTGTCAGCGTAATGAATGGCGAGTGCTGCCCCTTCACCGCTGACCGTAAAATCCGGGCCATTCATTCAAATAGGATGCCAAGGTCTTGGAGAGGGTGCGGAGAAGATTTACTGGAATGGTTCCTGGGATGAGGGACTTCAGTTATGTGGAGAGACTGGAGAAGCTGGGACTGTTCTCCTTGGAGCAGAGAAGGTTAAGGGGAGATTTAATAGAGGTGTTCACAATCATGAAGGGTTTTGATAGAATAAATAAGGAGAAACTGTTTCCAGT
The DNA here is from genome assembly GCA_030390025.1 of Squalus acanthias. NCBI lineage: Eukaryota > Metazoa > Chordata > Chondrichthyes > Squaliformes > Squalidae > Squalus > Squalus acanthias. The sequence continues at coordinate 1,931,790 of CM059434.1, read as the reverse complement.
GGCAGGAGGGTCAGTAACCAGAGGACACAGATTTAAGGTAATTGGCAAAAGAACCAGAGGCGAGTTGAAGAGAAATTTTTATCTGGAATGCGCTGCCTGAAAGGGCAAGGAGATGAGAATTTTATTTACGCAGCGAGTTGCACTGTCTGAAAGGGCGGTGGAAACAGATTCAATCGCAATTTTCAAAAAGGAACCGGATAAATACTTGTAGGGGAAAATTTGCTGGGCTATGGGGAAAGAGCAGGGGAGTGGGACTAATTGGAGAGCTCTTTCAAAGAGCCAGCACAGGCACGATGGGCTGAATGGCTTCCTTCAATGCTGTATCATTCTATGATCCTATAAAAATAAAGATAAAATGCCTGTATTGCAATGCTCAGAGAGTGTGGGAAATAAACTGAGGGAAATAGAAGCAATGATGTCACAGGAAGTTATAGATTTAATAGCAGTAACAGAAACTGGGCAGGAATGGAAAATAAACATCTTGAGTTCTCATGTTTTTAGGAGAGACAGATAGTTAAGAGAGGAGGAGGAGGATGGGGAGGAGTGGCAATATTAGTGAAGGAGGGAATACCTGCTGGAGAGAGGTACATAAAAAGAGGCTCAGACAGTTAATATGGTTGGAGATCAAAGATAGAAAGGGGATTGTTACATTAGTGGGGCTGTACTACGGACCCCCTAATTATGGAAGGGAATTGAAGAGGAAATACGTAGAGAGATCTGTTACATAGGAACAGGAGGAGGCCATTCAGCCCTTCGAGCCTACTCCGCTATTCTATCAGATCATGGCTGATCTGCACCTCAACTCTATTTACCCGCCTTTGCTCCATATCCCTCGATACCCTTACCCAACAAAAATCTATCAATCTCCGTCTTGAAAGCTCCAATTGGCCCCCAGCATCCACAGCTTTTTGGGGGAGAGGGTTCCAGATTTCCACCATTCTTTGTGTGAAGATGTGTTTCCTGACATCACCCCTGAACGGCCTGGCTCTAATGTCTCTTTGTTCTGGACGCCCCCCCCCCCCCCCACCAGAGGAGATCATCTCTCCGTATCTAACCTATCAAATCCTTTTAATATTTGAAACGCCCCAATCAGATTGGGCCTTAATCTTCTAAACTCGAGGGAATACAAGCCCAGTCTGTGCAACCTGTCCTCATAATTGAACCCTTTTAGCCCCGGTATCATTCTGGTGAATCTGCGCTGCTCTCCCTCCAAGGCCAATATATCCTTCCTGAGATGCGGGGCCCAGAACTGAATGCAGTGCACCAGATCAGCTCTGTACAACTGAAGCATCACTTCCTCCCCTTTGTAATCCAGCCTGCTAGGGAGATGAATAGGAATAACAAAATGTAAGAGATTTAGGACAGAGAACAGAAGAAATAGAGGTTTGTGAGGCTGTGGAATTCACGACCAGAGATAATGATTGTAGCAGAGACCAGGACAACATTTAAGAATCGGTTAGATAGGCGGGTGAAGAAAAGGGGAATAAAGGGACATGGGAAGGGTGGGCACATGGGATTAGGATAACAACAACAACAACTTGTATTTATATACATAAGAACATAAGACATAGGAGCAGGAGGTCATTTGGCCCCTCAAGCCTGCTCCGCCATTCAATAAGATCATGGCTGATCTGATCTTGGCCTCAACTCCACTTCCCTGCCCGCTCCCCATAACCCTTGACTCCCTTATTGTTCAAAATTCTGTCTATCTCCGCCTTAAATATATTCAATGGCCCAGCCTCCACAGCTCTCTGGGGAAGAGAATTCCAAAGATTCACGACCCTCTGAGAGAAGAAATTCCTCCTCATTTCCGATTTAAAAGGGTGCCCCCTTATTCTGAAATTATGCCCCCTAGTTCTAGATTCCCCCACGTGGGAAAACATCCTCTCTGCATCTACCCTGTAAGCCCCTTCAGAATCCTATATGTTTCAATAAGATCACCTCTCATTCTTCTAAACTCCAATGAGTATAGGCCCAACCTGCTCAACTTTTCTTCATAAGACAACCCCTTCATCTCCGGAATCAACCTCGTGAACCTTCTCTGAACTGCCTCCAATGCAAGTATATCCTTCCTTAAATAAGGACACCAAAACTGTACGCAGTACTCCAGGTTTGGTCTCACCAACGCCCTGTACAGTTGTAACAGGACTTCCCTACTTTTATACTCCATTCCCTTTGCAATAAAGGCCAACATTCCATTTGCCTTCCTAATTACTTGCTGTACCTGCATGCTAACTTTTTGTGATTCATGTACAAGGACCCCCAGATCCCTCTGTACCTCAGCATTTTGTAATCTCTCCCCATTTAAATAATAATTTGCTTTTTTATTTTTCCTACCAAAGTGGATAACCTCGCATTTTCCCACATTAAACTCCATCTGCCAGATTTTTTCCCACTCACTTAGCCTACCTATATCCCTTTGGAGATTCTTTGCGTCCTCCACACAATTTGCTTTCCCACCTATCTTTGTATCATCAGCAAATTTGGCTACATTACACTCGGTCCCTTCATCCAAGTCATTAATGTAGATTGTAACTAGTTGAGGCCCCAGCGCTGATCCCTGCGGCACCCCACTAGTTACAGTTTGCTAACCTGAAAATGACCCATTTATCCCGACTCTCTGTTTTCTGTTTATTTAGCGCCTTTAACGTAGTAAAACGTCCCAAGGCGCTGCACAGGTGCGTTACCAAACAAAATTTGACACCGAGCCACAGAAGGAGAATTTAGGACAGGTGAACAAAAGCTTGGTCAAAGAGAGAGGTTTTAAGAACCATCAGGGACTGGTTGGGCTTTCTATCTAATTCTCCTTTAAGACCATTCTTAAAACTCACAACTTTGACCAGGTTTTTGGTCACCTTTTCCAATATCTCCTCCTCTGGCTCAATGTAGCACTGAGTTATAGAAACCTAGGCGGCCACAGGATCGATCCCCGGTCCGTGCTGTCCGAACTGAGCTCAGATAGGGCAGTGTTAGAGGCCGCACAACTGGCACCAGTGCCTTGTTATTCATGTGGACGTTGCTGGCAAGGCCGGCATTTATCGCCCATTCCTAGTTGCCCCTTGAGAAGATGGTGGTGGGCCTTCATATTGAACTGCTGTAGTCCATGTGGTGAAGGTGCTCCCACAATGCTGGGAGGGAGGGAGGGAGATATTCTTCGTAGAGGCAGTTAAGAGTCAACCACGTAGCTGTGGGGACTGGAGTCACACGTAGGCACAGATCGGGTAAGAACGGAAGGTTTCCTTCCTGAAAGGGACACTAGAGAACCAGCCAGGCCACCCTGTTAAACCCAAAGCACTTGCATTATCATCACAGTCATTGCAGCAAAGGAGGCCTTTCAGCCCGTAGAGTCTGTGCCAGTGCACCCTTTTCCAACATTTCCTTCAGCGCTGCCAAATCTGGTTATTCTGCTCAGAGCCAGTCTGGACTGTTCCGAATGCCCTCGGGGGGTTTATTGTACACCTCCCGTCAGCGATTGAGGAAATGAGAGATTTGATTGTGAAACACAGCTTGCAGAGAGGGGGCGAGCAGGATGTTCCTTCATGGAAACCAATCTAAATATAACTCGCTGGTGACCAGCAACTCCTAGCAAAGCTTTCTAAACATCCTGGAGCTGGATATTTAAAGTCTGCACTTTTAAAAACAAAATTGCACCACTAAAATTTTAATAGAGGCGTTCAAAATCACGAAGGGTTTTGATAGAGTAAATAAGGAGAAACTGTTTCCAGTGGCAGGAGGGTCGGTAACCAGAGGACACAGATTGAAGATAATTGACAATTTTTTTCACACAGCGAGTTGTTGTGATCTGGAATGCGCTGCCTGAAAGGGCGGTGGAAGCAGATTCAATAGTAACTTTCAACAGGGAATTGGATAAATACTTGATAAGGTGAAATTTGCAGGGCTGTGGGGAAAGAGCAGGGGGGAGTGGGACTAATTGGAGAGCTCTTTCACAGAGCCGGCACAGGCACGATGGGCCAAATGGCCTCTTTCTGTGCTGTGTGATTCTAAGTCCTGCACTCTCTGGAATAGCGACGCAGTGTATAAAGGGCATTGCAAGCACTCTCTCTTGTCAAAACAAGTAGTTGGCCCCTGTAATGTGCCATTAAATCGCTCTGTCCTTTAGCTGAGGATTAGTTTTCTGGGACACGTATGGGAGTGTCCGATGCTGCTGTTGGACATGCATGTACAAACTCAACCTCACCAGACAAACAGGAAATGTTCTCCAGAGCTGTAAACGCTGATTAAAATAAACACAGATAGAAGCATTTACTGCAATAATGTGTTCAAGACCAATAGATTGAACAACAACAACTTGTATTTACACAGCACCTTTAACGTAGTAAAACGTCCCAAGGCGCTTCACAGGGGTGATTATCAATCAGAATTTGACACCGAGCCACATAAGGAGAACATAAGAACATAAGAATTAGGAGCAGGAGTCGGCCATTGGGCCCCTCGAGCCTGCTCCGCCATTCAGTAAGACCATGGCTGATCTTCTACCTCAACTCCACTTTCCCGCCCAACCCCATATCCCTTGATGACCCTAGAGTCCAAAAAGATCAGGGAGATATTAGGACAGGTGACCAAAAGCTTGGTGAAAGCGAGAGGTTTAGGGAGAGAATTCCAGAGCTTAGGGCCCAGGCAGCTGAAGGCACGGCCGCCAATGGTGGAGCGATTAAAATCGGGGATAGGCAAGAGGCCAGAATTGGAGGAGCGCAGAGATCTCGGGGGGTGGGGGGGGGGGGGTTGTAGGGCTGGAGGAGGTTACAGAGATAGGGAGGGGTGAGGCCAAGAAGGGATTTCAAAACAAGGACGAAATATTTAAAATCGAGGCGTTGCCGGACTGGGAGCCAATGTAGGGTTGATGGGTGAACGGGACTTGGTGCGAGTTAGGACACGGGCAGCCGAGTTTTGGATGAGCTCAAGTTTACGGAGGGTGGAATGTGGGAGGCCAGTCAGGAGAGTGTTGGAATGGTCCAGTCTGGAGGTAACAAAGGCACAGATGAACTGAGGCAGGGGCGGAGACGGGCGATGTTACGGAGGTGGAAATAGGCGGTCTTGGTGAAGGAGCGGATACGGGGTGAGAAGCACAGTTTGGGGTCAAAGAGGATGCCAAGGTTGTGAACAGTCTGGTTGAGCCTCAGACAGTGAGCAGGGAGGGGGATGGAATCAGTGGCGAGGGAACGGAGTTTGTGGCGGGGACCGAAGACAATGGCAGTGAACCACATGGAAAACAAAAATCAGCAACTTTACATGGTTTTAAACAATGGTTCGGTGCAAGTGTCAAAAAGAATTAGCAGCTCCCGAAATGAATAAATGTGCTGTCCCATACAGAGCAAAGTGTGCCAGCTCCAACCGCTGGCCTCTGCTGGGTTAGCCAGTCTCAGGGGGAGCAGAGATTGGGACAAGGGTGTAGGTTCTGCAAATGTCTGTCACTGTGCACGTGCTCCTTCAACTTCCAACCTCTCAGGACTCTTTCTCCGCTGGGCTGGGGTACAGCGAGACGGGACCTCGAGGGCACAGTCCCAACTCAGAGTAAAGGTCCAGTCTCCCTGCGCCAAGCCCAGGAAGCTCTGACAGGATCCATGGATCAGCCAACCGGGATAGTGGCGGTTCGGTGCCACCCGCCTCAGGAACAGAGAGTCCTCGCGCCGCCCAATCCTCTGGAAACATTCCTTGTTCTCCAGTTCCCTGAGGGAAAGAGGAATGGCTGTGGCAAGCTGAGGGGCTTGTCCATCTCAGTCAAATGCCCATCAATGGTTGGCCTTAAAATGAAACCAAAAAAAAATTAAACATCAATGCCAAAACAAGCAATGTTACTAACATAAAGCAATCCAAACAATCATGGTGTGAGCTGTGGCTCAGTGTGTAGCACGCTCGCCTCTGAGTCAAGAAGGCCCTTGGGTTCAAGTCCCACTTCAGAGACTCGAGCACAAAATTAGAGCTGACACTCCAGTGCCATACTGAGTGAGCGCTGCACTGTCGGAGGGGCAGTACTGAGGGAGCGCCGCACTGTCGGAGGGGCAGTACTGAGGGAGTGCTGCACTGTCGAGGGGCAGTACTGAGGGAGCGCTGCACTGTCGAGGGGCAGTACTGAGGGGAGCGCTGCACTGTCGGAGAGGCAGTACTGAGGGAGCGCCGCTCTGTCGAGGGGCAGTACTGAGGGAGCCTGCACTGTCGGAGGGGCAGTACTGAGGGTGCGCGGCACTGTCGGAGGGGCAGTACTGAGGGAGCGCTGCACTGTCGGAGGGTCAGTACTGAGGGGAGCGCTGCACTGTCGGAGGGGCAGTACTGAGGGAGCGCTGCACTGGTCGGAGGGACAGTACTGAGGGAGCCTGCACTGTCGGAGGGGCAGTACTGAGGAGCGCTGCACTGTTGGAGGGGCAGTACTGAGGGAGCGCTGCACTGTCGGAGGGGCAGCACTGAGGGAGCGCTGCACTGTAGGAGGGGCAGTACTGAGGGAGCGCTGCACTGTCGGAGAGGCAGTACTGAGGAGTGCCGCACTGTCGGAGGGGCAGTACTGAGGGAGCGCTGCACTGTAGGAGGGATAGTACTGAGGGAGCCCTGCACTGTCGGAGGGGCAGTACTGAGGGAGCGCTGCACTGTTGGAGGGGCAGTACTGAGGGAGCGCTGCACTGTCGGAGGGGCAGCACTGAGGGAGCGCTGCACTGTCGGAGGGGCAGTACTGAGGGAGCGCTGCACTGTGATCGGGTATTTGTCTCTCAGTACGAGAGGCTCTGCATCGAAGGATATGCTGGTAGGGTGGGAGGAGACTCGTGTGGAGCACAAACACCGGCACAGACATGTCTGGCCGAATGGCCAGTTACTGTGCTGTAAATTCCATGTAATTCTTTATTGAAATATTCGATATCCTGAGTGATTGATGTTAGCTGGGCGTCCAAAAGTGTAGAAAGTATATACAGACCCTTCATTTTTAATATTTCTTGAAATGCTTTGCCAGGCAAAAAGGGTTTTCAAAGTGAAATAAAGTTGGTGAATGTAACAAGCAGTCTTTCACTGATAAGGCAGGAAACATGGTTGTGACTGCAGGGGGTAATGATAGTCAACAGAGATAAACAAACCCCCTGAGTTTTGCAGACATCATGTCTCTGATGACTTTTCGGAGGTTAAAGGTGAGAAGTCAAACTTTGAAGTTTTGAAATGCAGAATACGACGTAACTCATGAACCGAACCAAGTGATTTTCTGCCACTTTTGTAAACTTTAGGAGTGAATGAACAATTTTGGGCTGTGATAATGGATAAGCCACACAGGATGAGTTAATGTAAACGTTTGACAGCTCAAACAGCTCAGACCAACATTAAAGGGACATTTCACTATCTCTGAATGATTGATTTACTGCAAAAGACAAGGAAAACTGTATAAAACACAGCGGCTAAAGAATATTGGCACCGCAGTCGGAGGAAGGAGGGGCCTGGCCGGTCTTTTCACTTACGAGGACCGACAATCAACGCTGGACCGATCATCGGCGGGTGGTTGTGTGTTTGATTTCCTGTAATATTATTGGTGGGCTGCTCGAATAGTGGTTGGGGTTTTGAATCTGTTTTAGGAACAATAAAAGGTTAAAGACAGAACCGGAGTGTCTGGTGTAATTTCTCATAAGTCTCAGTCGGAACTCTCGAACCTGTTGGACGGGGCGAGGGGTAATTCCGCACATCTTACAAGAGCAAATTTGCATTCTTGTTTGAAGATTCTGAATGCAAATTTCATAACAGCGGCATTAAACATGCTGTTCAAATTCTTTCTATTTTTCTTCAGGTCCCTGATTTATCAGCAACTAATTTAACGAGTTTAACTTGCTCGACAAATCTAAAAGAAAATTTGCATATTTGGACTTTGGGGGGAAAATTCAGTTGCTTTGTGCCTCCCGTTAGTGCCCTAAGAGGGCGCTAATGGGGCGCAAAGCAACTAGCACCCGGGCGCGGCGATGTTTGTGCCGCTCGCGAAATTGACCAGACATTTTGCGGCGGCACTAAACACTACCGCCACGATCTCCTGCGCCCGCAGATCGTGACGTCAGTCGAGTGCGCAACGCCTCGGTAGCGCCCCGGACCAGATATTGAGTGGCGCCCCTTGCCTTTCCGCCTGCCACTAGCAACAACAGGTTGAGGGGAGTGTTTTGCAGTCAGGAAGGGACTGGGGGAGCGCTATTTAAAGGCAACCGCTTCCTGCCTTTTATTACATAGAAACATAGAATCTAGGAGCAGGAGTAGGCCATTCGGCCCGTCGAGCCTGCTCCACCATTCAATAAGATCATGGCTGATCATCCAAATCCAGTACCCTGTCCCTGCTTTAATCCCCACAGTACACATATCCCACCCTACCCCCGTAACCCCACGTATTTAATTCCCCCTAACATATCCCATCCTATCCCCATAACCCCACATATTTAATCCCCCCCTAATACTAAGGGTCAATTTATCATAGCCAAATCAACCTAACCCGCACATTTTTGGACTGTGGGAGGAAACCGGAGCACCCGGAGGAAACCCACGCAGACACGGGGAGAATGTGCAAACTCCACACAGACAGTCACCCGAGGTCAGATTCGAACCCGGGTCCCTGGCGCTGTGAGGCACCAGTGCTAACCACTATGCCACCGTGTTTTTGCACCACGCATTCTGAGAGAGAGAGAGACTTCTGGAGAGATTCAACGCCGTGTGAAGGAGTTTTGGGTACTGAGCAGCACATTGCAGGTTAATTTTGATTTGACCTTCCTTGCATCGATTTAGAAGAGACTGTGGGGGCTGCACTCTGAGCTCTTTCCCTGGGTCTCTCCATTGTTCCTTCCAGCAGAATTGATGTACAGGTCTCTCCAGGCCAAGATTCAAGGCTGCAATGAGCAGGATGTGGATGGAAAGCAAGATCAACCATCCCCTTTAAGAACTGGCCGGCGCCAGTGTGTGTGTTCCATTGCTAACTGACATCACATGAGCTTCGCCAGCGCTCTGAGGTAGCGCCTCGCTCCTCGGCGTTAGCGCCTTAAGAGAGGTGTGCAGCGCCTGAATTAGCGCTCCAATCACCTACAGGGGCAATAGAAGCCAAGTTTGCAGTCGGAGGCGATAATTAGCGCCAGGCGCTAAACTTTGCGCCCAGCCAATAATTGCGCCCCAAACGGGGCGATACTGAATTTCTCCCCCTTTATTCCTTGTCTCTCTGAAAGTCTTGTGTCTGATTTATAGAATCATAGAATGGTTACAGCACAGAAGGAGGCCATTCGGCCCGTCGAGCCCGTGCCGACTCTCTGCAAGAGCACTTCAGCTAGTCCCACCCCTCCGCCCTTTCCCCATAGCCCTGCAAATATTTTTCCTTCAGGTACTTATCCAACTCCCTTTTGAAAGCTGTGATTGAATCTGCCTCCACCACCCTTTCAGGCAGTGCATTCCAGATCCTAACCTGTGTAATAATGTTTTTCCTCATGTCGCCTTTGTTTCTTTTGCCAATCACCTTAAATCTGTGTCCTCTGGTCTCGACCCTTCTGCCAATGGAACAGTTTCTCTCTATCTACTCTGTCCAGACCCCTCATGATTTTGAACACTTCTATTAAATCTCCTCTCAACCTTCTCTGCTCTAAGAAGAACAAATGTGAGAAGTCGCACAACACCAGGTTATAGTCCAACAGTTTTATTTGAAATCACAAGCTTTCGGAGCGCTGCTCCTTCGTCAGGTGAAGTGAAGAGAAGAACAACCCCAGCTTCTCCAGTCTATCCACGTAACTGAAGTCCCTCATCCCTGGAATCATTCTCATACCCCCAGGTCTCTCTGTTCATGCACCCACTTTAGGATTTACCCTTTAGTTTATATTGCCTCTTTTCATTCTTTCAACGAAAATGTATCACTTCGCACTTTTCTGCGTTAAATTTCATCTGCCACGCGTCCGCCCATTTCACCAGCCTGTCTATGTCCTCTTGAAGTCTATCACTCTCCTCCTCACTGTTCACTATACTTCCAAGTTTTGTGTCATCTGCAAATTTTGAAATTGTGCCCTGTACACCCACATCCAAGTCATTAATATATATCAAGAAAAGCAGTGATCCTAGTACCGACCCCTGGGGAACACCACTGTATTCCTTCCTCCAGTTCGAAAAATAACCGTTTACCACTACTTTCTGTTTCCTGTCACTTAGCCAATTTTGTATCCATGCTGCCACTGTCCCTTTTATTCCATGGGCTTCAACTTTGCTGGCAAGCCTATTATGTGGCACTTTGTCGAATGCCTTTTGGAAATGCATGTACACCACGTCAACTGCATTGCCCTCATCAACCCTCTCTGTTACCTCATCAAAAAACTCGATCAAGTTGGTTAAACACGATTTGCCTTTAACAAATCCGTGCTGGCTTTCCTTAATTAATCCACACTTGTCCAAGTGACTGTTAATTTAGTCCCTGATTATTGTTTCTAAAAGCTTCCCCACTACCGAGGTTAAACTGACTGGCCTGTAGTTGCTGGGTTTATCCTTACACCCTTTTTTTGAACAAGGGTGTAACATTTGCAATTCTCCAGTCCTCTGGCACCACCCCCGTTTCTAAGGAGGATTGGAAGATTATGGCCAGTATCTCCACGATTTCTTCCTTCACTTCCCTCAGCATCCTAGCGGGGAGTTGAGGGGAAATGTTTTCACCCAGAGGGTGGTGGGGGTCTGGAACTCACTGCCTGAAAGGGTGGTAGAGGCAGAGACCCTTATCATATTTAAAAAGTGCTTGGATGTGCGCTTGAAGTGCCGTAACCTACAGGGCTACGGACCAAGAGCTGAATAGTGCAATTAGGCCGGAATAGCTCTTTTTCGGCTGGCACGGACACGATGGGCTGAATGGCCTCCTTCCGTACCGCAAACTTCTATGGTTCTAATCAGGACAAGAAGATAAGTGATTTTTTTTTTATGGTTTCTTTCTGAGCCAGGAGAAGTAGGAGTCCACCTTCAGACCCCACAAGGAAACCTCCTGCCCTGGGCTTCCCTCCCCTCCTCTGACCACGATCGTGTCCAGCCCGATCCACTTACCTGACTGCCGGCATACCGTGGCTGCAGTGTGTACCATCTACAAGATGTACTGCAGCAACTCGCCAAGGCGTCTTCGGCAGCACCTCCCAAACCCGCGACCTCTACCACCTAGAAGGACAAGGGCAGCAGGCGCATGGGAACACCACCACCTCCAAGTTCCCCTCCAAGTCACACACCATCCTGACTTAGGAATATATCGCCGATCCTTCATCGTCGCTGGGTCAAAATCCTGGAACTCCCTCCCTAACAGCACTGTGGGAGCACCTTCACCACACGGACTGCAGCAGTTCAAGAAGACGGCTCACCACCACCTTCTCAAGTGCAATTAGGGATGGGCAATAACGCCCACATCAAGAGAATGAGTAAACAAACTCAATGTATTCCAGGTATACAACTTGCAGAGGGGGAAGAAATTGCTTCATAAACCATGTTTGAGAGCTGCCATTAGACCCGGATCGCAAAGTTCCACCATTCTTCTTCTTCTCTTCTTCTTAGGCAGTCCCTCGGAACCGAGGATGACTTGCTTCCGCATTAAAAATGAGTTCTCAGGTGACTGATGAGTCCAATGCAGGATCTACAGTCTCTGTCACAGGTGGGGCAGATGGTGGTTGAAGGGGCGGGTGGGTGGGGTGCTTGGGTTGACGTGCGCTCCTTGCGCTGCCTGCGCTTGGCTTCCGCTTGTTCCCGGTGAAGAGACTCGAGGTGTTCGGCGCCTTCCCGAATGCTTCTCCTCCACTTTGTGCGGTCTTGGGCCAGGGATTCCCAGGTGTCGGTGGGGATGTTGCACTTTTTCAAGGAGACTTTGAGGGTGTCCTTGAAGCGTTTCCTCTGCCCACCTGGGGCTCTCTTGCCGTGTCGGAGCTCCGAGTAGAGCGCTTGTTTTGGGAGTCTCGTATCGGGCATGCGGACAATGTGACCCGTCCATCGGAGCTGATCGAGAGTGGTCAAAGCTTCGATGCTGGGGATGTTGGCCTGAGCGAGAACACTGACGTTGGTGCGCCTATCCTGCCAATGGATTTGCAGGATCTTGCGGAGGCAGTATTGGTGGTACCTCTCCAGTGCTTTGAGGTGCCTGCTGTACATGGTCCATGTCTCTGAAGCATACAGGAGGCCGGAGATCGCTACTGCTCTGTAGACCATGAGCTTGGTGACAGGTTTGAGGTCCTGGTCTTCAAACACTCTCTTCCTCAGGCGACCGAAGTCTGCACTGGCACACTGAAGGCGGTGTTGGACTTCGTCATCGACGTCTGCCCTTGTTGACAGTAGGCTCCTGAGGTATGGAAAGTGGTCCACGTTGTCCAAGGCCTTGTCGTGGATTTTGATAATCGGGGGGCAGTACTGTGTGGCGGGGGCAGGTTGGTAGAGGACCTTTGTCTTACGGATGTTTAGTGTAAGGCCCATGCTCTCGTAGGCTTCAGTGAAGGTGTTGACTATGGTTTGGAGTTCGACCTCAGAGTGTGCGCAGATGCAAGCGTCGTCTGCATACTGTAATTCGACAACAGAGGATGCAATGACCTTGGATCTGGACTGGAGGCGACGGAGGTTGAACAGTTTCCCGTTTGTTCTGTAGATTAGCTCCACTCCAGTGGGGAGCTTACTGAGGGTGAGATGGAGAATTGCAGCAAGGAAGATCGAGAAGAGCGTTGGTGCGATGACACAGCCTTGCTTGACCCCGGTCCGTACGTGAATTGGGTCTGTGGTGGAACCGTTGGTCAGGATCACGGCTTGCATGTCGTCGTGAAGCAGGCGGAGGATGGTGACAAACTTTTGAGGGCAGCCGAATTTGCGGAGGACACTCCATAATCCCTCACGGTTGACAGTGTCGAAGGCATTTGTGAGGTCAAAGAAGGCCATGTACAGCGGTTGGCGCTGTTCCCTGCATTTCTCTTGTAATTGACGTGCGGTGAAGATCATGTCCATTGTGCCCCTTAGCGGGCGGAATCTGCATTGCGACTCTGGGAGGAGCTCTTCAGCCACTGGGAGAAGGCGATTGAGGAGGATTCTTGCGATGACTTTCCCTGTGGCAGACAGCAGGGAAACTCCTCTGTAATTACCGCAATCGGACTTGTCACCTTTCTTGAAGATGGTCACAATTACGGCGTCTCTGAGATCCCCTGGCATGCTCTCCTCCTTCCAGATAAGAGAAATGAGTTCATGAATTCGTGCCAGTAGTGCTTCTCTGCCATGCTTTAGTGCCTCAGCAGGGATTCCATCTGCTCCTGAGACCTTGTTGTTCTTCAGTTGTCGGATGGCCTTTTCAACCTCATGCCGGGCTGGGGTTGTGCTGAGATGGTGGCGGGTTGCATGCTGCGGGATAGAGTTGTGGACACTCGCGTCGAAGACAGAGTCTCGGTTAAGGAGATCTTCGAAGTGCTCCTTCCAGCGGGCACTGACTGCCTCTCTGTCCTTGATGAGTACCTCTCCGTTCTTGGCCCGCAGTGGAGTAGGACCTTGGGTGCTTGGGCTGTAGATGGTCTTGACTGCGCTAAAGAATCCACGCACGTCGTGGTTGTCGGCTAGCTGCTGGATCTCCTGCGCTTTCTCCACCCACCATCTGTTCTTTAGGTCGTGAGTTTTTTGTTGGACTTCGGCCTTCAGGCCACCATTGCAGTTTGAACGTCACACCTGCACAAGGTTTATTTTGCTGAATTTGGAAAAGGATTTAAATTCAGTTCTGAAAATTCGAATTGTAAGCATGTCAGATCTGCCGTATGTACCTCATAAAACCATAGAATCCTACAGCACAGGAGGCGGCCATTCGGCCCATCGTGCCCGTGCCGGCTCTGTGAAAGAACTCTCCAATTAGTCCCACTCCCTCCTGCTCGTCCCCCATAGCCCTGTGAATATTTTCCCTTTTGATAGGGTAGACATAGAGAAGAGCCTAGAAATTCGTCTCGGGCAGTGGCGCAGAACGGGCGGTCTGGATCGGCTGCCTGATATACGCAGTGCCTGATACTCACTGACTGCAATGGGACGGAATATCAGGTGCTGCGTATAACGGGCGGCCGATCCCAGACACACAATTTGCGCCACCGACAAAGACAAATTTCTAGGCTGATGTTTCCACTTGTGCGGGAGACCAGAACTAGCGGCCATCAATATAAGATAGTCACTAACTCCATAGACCCGCCTTTGGCCCATATCTCTGAATACCTTTGGTTAACAAAAATCTATCAATCTCTGATTTAAAATTAACAATTGATCTAGCATCAATTGCTGTTTGCGGAGGAGAGTTCCAAACTTCTACCACCCTTTGTGTGTAGAAGTGTTTCCTAATTTCACTCCTGAAAGGTCTGGCTCTAATTTTTAGACAATGCCCCCTAGTCCGAGAATCCCCAACCAGCGGAAATAGTTTCTCTCTATCTACCCTATCTGTTCCCCTTAATATCCTGAAAACTTCGATCAGATCACCCCTTAACCTTCTAAATTCTAGGGAATACAACCCTAGTTTGTGTAATCTCTCCTCGTAACTTAACCCCTGGAGTCCGGGTATGATTCTGGTAAACCTACGCTGCACTCCCTCCAAGGCCAATATATCCTTCCTAGGTGTGGTGCCCAGAACTGCTCACAGTGCTCCAGGTGTGGTCTAACCAGGGTTTTGTACAGCTGTAGCATAACTTCTACCCCCTTGTATTCTAGTCCTCTAGATATAAAGACCAGCATTCCATTAGCCTTTCTGATTATTTTCTGTACCTGTTCATGACATTTTAATGATCTATGTACCTGAAAAGTTACTATTGAATCTGTTACCACCGCCCTTTCAGGCAGCACATTGCAAGTTATAAACACATAATAAACCTCAGACAAGGTCTGGAACAGACCGGTACGATGACGGTTTCTGGGCGTGTGTAGTTTCAGGGCGTGTTGTATACAGGTCACCGTGACCAGGTTACTGAGCGGAGGGAAGGTCACAGCAGAAACAGGACATCCACCTTCAAATCAAACTGATAAGAGTTTGGCATAGTGGTTAGCACTGGTGTCTCACAGCGCCAGGGACCCGGGTTCGAATCTGACCTCGGGTGACTGTCTGTGTGGAGTTTGCACATTCGCCCCGTGTCTGCGTGGGTTTTCTCCGGGTGCTCCGGTTTCCTCCCACAGTCCAAAAATGTGCGGGTTAGGTTGATTTGGCTATGATAAATTGACCCTTAGTGTTGGGGGGTATTAAATATGTGGGGTTATTGGGATATGTTAGGGGGAATTAAATACGTGGGGTTACGGGGGTAGGGTGGGATATGTGTACTGTGGGGATTAAAGCAGGGACAGGGTACTGGATTTGGATGATCAGCCATGATCGTATTGAATGGCGGAGCAGGCTCGACGGGCCGAATGGCCTACTCCTGCTCCTAGATTCTATGTTTCTATGTGAGCACCTTTGCCGATCGGATAATTTCCCCTAAAACAGGTCAAGTTTACACTCAGCAGATTTCCAACGCTCCAGCATGGGCTGGAGTTGGGGACACCAAAAAGGAGACTCATTTGTTTCTTGAAATTATTTTCCTGTGTCGCCCCCCCCCCCCCCTCCTTTGCCAAGAGTTAGGGTTCAGGGCAGGGTGGGGGGCTGCTAACGGAGGTACTGTGAAGGTATTTGGGGTAATGAGTAACTCAGTAACCCTGACATGCACCTCTGCCGTACTTCACGCATGTTTTATGTGTGGGGGGGGGGGACGGGTGCGGCGGCTGGCTCCCCAGATTCACGCCTCGAGATGCCAGTCCCTGTCACTGGGAGGTTGATTGGACAACCTGACCCCAGAACATCCCCCGGGGTCCGAACATTCCCGACGGGAGAGAAACCAGCACTATCGCTGGGGTCACCAGCACGGATTGGACGTATTCCCGGATTTCGCGTCATTTTCCAATCCCAGGTGGACCACACCTGTGACACTGGCAATAAATGCTTGTCCCGCAGATTCAGAAGCATTCACGTTTGCCTGACTTGCAGTGAACATGTTTTACTGGATTCACAGAGCGAATGTTTGCGAATGGCACTCCCTCCCCTTGCTGTGACCATCAGAGGCAGGAAACTCTCTCCAGGTCCACAGTCCATTCCACAAGGTTCAGAAACCCACTGTTGATGCCAAGAGCCCAGCCCTTCCCGCAATGATTGGTTTAAATCGATGTGCCGGCACTTTGAAACCAAACCATCCACATTCCGGTTCTAGCAGCAACTTCAGCTGTGTGAGGATCTTGACAAATCAGAAAGACACACGCACGGTCAGACTCTGACCCCGTCAAACACAACACAAATACTCTGGGACTCGAACTCCAATCTGTTCAAATCAAAAATCATTTTGATTTATTTCTGGGTACGGAATCTCACAGTTCGACAGACACTGACTGTCATTGGGGTACGGGATCCACAGACACTGACTCTCACTGGGGTAAAGTTCCACAGACACTGACTCTCACTGGGGTACGGGTTACACAGACACAGACTCTCACTGGGGTACAGTTCCACAGACACTGACTCTCACTGGGGTACGGGTTCCACAGACACTGACTCTCACTGGGGTACGGGATCCACAGACACTGACTCTCACTGGGGTACGGGTTACACAGACACTGACTCTCACTGGGGTACAGTTCCACAGACACTGACTCTCACTGGGGTACGGGATCCACAGACACTGACTGTCACTGGGGTACGGGATCCACAGACACTGACTCTCAATGGGGTACAGTTCCACAGACACTGACTCTCACTGGGGTACGGGTTCCACAGACACTGACTCTCACTGGGGTACGGGATCCACAGACACTGACTCTCACTGGGGTACGGGTTCCACAGACACTGACTCTCACTGGGGTACGGGGTCCACAGACACTGACTCTCACTGGGGCACGGGTTCCACAGACACTGACTGTCACTGGGGTACGGGTTCCACAGACACTGACTCTCACTGGGGTACAGTTCCACAGACACTGACTCTCACTGGGGTACGGGTTCCACAGACACTGACTCTCACTGGGGTACAGTTTGTAAGTTTTCCAAAATTTGCAGATCCCCAAAACCTAAGGAAAAAGGACTTTGGAACTACCCCAGAGTGATATAAATGTATATGGGCCTACCATAAGGAATTTAAGACCAAAAACCAAGTTTTGGCATTTTAAAAGACATGTCTGGATCTGTAAGGGAGGAAAGGCTGCACAGGAGGTGGGTCGACCTCTGTAAAAACAGTTTTGGGTATTGCAGTTAAATTGCATTGTCTGGGGAATTGGGATGACCTCATTCAAGCCTGAGCAAGCATTAACATTTTGACAATAGACCCTAGGAGAAGACAGTCTCATCCCATCAAAAACCAATCAGCCAAGAAGATCCACAGGATGCAAACCATCCCAAAAAAAAACCATTTGACACTTACAGAACCCATTAAAGACATGCATAAAGATAGGAGTCCGAGGCCCAGACAAGAAACCCAAAACATGAGGACAATGCAAACTCCGATTAAACAACAGATCGACAGGATGGAGCTATCCGGAAACCACTTCACACATTTACAAAACCAGTTAACACGCTAGTAAAGTCGTTACTGTTAACGAGGTCTTACAATGACCGGGATTTGATTTGGGATAGATAAGGCCACTTCAATTTAATATAATTGAAGGCCCATCAAACAGTTACAGTTCAAGTTCAACAGAAGGCAGTTCTGCCGTTCAATCGAAAAGCCTGTTTTCAGCAAGAAGTCAGTGCTGGAGTTACAGAGTTCAGGACAAGCAGGCAGAAGGCAGTTTCCACAGTTCTGCAAGAAGGCAGTTCCACAGCTCGGAAGAAGACAGTTTAAACAGAGGCAGAGTTACAGCAAGAAGTTCACAAAGGCGGCCAACAACTTCACAAGCAGACCGACACGCAAGAAGAGACCAGAGCGACAGCCTCAGTGACCATCGGACACCTCGCGGCAACAAGGGCCTTACCAAACCTTTTACTCAAAAGACTCTAAACCCGAACTCTCAACTGTCAAGGATTGGTTTGGTGAGCATTATCCCTGGTTCTCCAGAGTCCAACCTAGCTAGTGAAGTGGGATTGGGAGGGGTGAAGTATTCTTCTAATGTTATTTCCCTCGCTTGTACCGAAGTGTTCCCCACCTTTAGAGTGTTAAGAGTGTTTGTGTTGTGTTTTACTTCCTTGAATAAAAGTCAAAGTTCTTTCATCAAAGCCTGTTGTCTACTGCACCTTTGTTCACAACCCCAAATTAGTCCAAGGTCTAGAACCAGGGGCGTGGGAGCGATTCGAACCGCTCATTGAGTCAGAGGTGAGGCTGACCCCACACACCAACCCTTCCAATTTCCACAGACACTGACTCTCACTGGGGTACAGTTCCACAGACACTGACTCTCACTGGGGTACAGTTCCACAGACACTGACTCTCACTGGTGTACGGGGTCCACAGACACTGACTCTCACTGGGGTAAGGGTTCCACAGACACTGACTGTCACTGGGGTACGGGTTCCACAGACACTGACTCACACTGGGGTAAGGGTTCCACAGACACTGACTGTCACTGGGGTACGGGTTCCACAGACACTGACTCACACTGGGGTATGGGTTCCACAGACACTGACTCTCACTGGGGTAAGGGTTCCACAGACACTGACTGTCACTGGGGTACGGGTTCCACAGACACTGACTCACACTGGGGTATGGGTTCCACAGACACTGACTCTCACTGGGGTACGGGATCCACAGACACTGACTGTCACTGGGGTACGGGTTCCACAGACACTGACTCACACTGGGGTATGGGTCCCACAGACACTGACTCTCACTGGGGTATGGGATCCACAGACACTGACTCTCACTGGGGTACAGTTCCACAGACACTGACTCTCACTGGGGTACAGTTCCACAGACACTGACTCTCACTGGGGTACAGTTCCACAGACACTGACTCTCACTGGGGTATGGGTTCCACAGACACTGACTCTCACTGGGGTACAGTTCCACAGACACTGAGTCTCACTGGGGTACAGTTCCACAGACACTGACTCTCACTGGGGTACAGTTCCACAGACACTGACTCTCACTGGGGTACAGTTCCACAGACACTGACTCTCACTGGTGTACGGGTTCCACAGACACTGACTCTCACTGGGGTACGGGTTCCACAGACTCTGACTTACACTGGGGTACGGGTTCCACAGACACTGACTCTCACTGGGGTACGGGTTCCACAGACACTGACTCTCACTGGGGTACGGGTTCCACACACACTGACTCTCACTGGGGTATGGGTTCCACAGACACTGACTCTCACTGGGGTACAGTTCCACACACACTGATTCTCACTGGGGTACAGGTTCCACAGACACTGACTCTCACTAGGGTACAGTTCCAGAGACACTGACTCTCACTGGGGTACAGTTCCACAGGCACGGACTCTTACTGGGGTACGGGATCCACAGACACTGACTCTCACTGGGGTACAGTTCCACAGACACTGACTCTCACTGGGGTACAGTTCCACAGACACTGACTCTCACTGGGGTACAGTTCCACAGACACTGACTCTCACTGGGGTACGGGATCCACAGACACTGACTGTCACTGGGGTACGGGTTCCACAGACACTGACTCTCACTAGGGTACAGTTCCAGAGACACTGACTCTCACTGGGGTACAGTTCCACAGGCACGGACTCTTACTGGGGTACGGGAACCACAGACACTGACTCTCACTGGGGTACAGTTCCACAGACACTGACTCTCACTGGGGTACAGTTCCACAGACACTGACTCTCACTGGGGTACAGTTCCAGAGACACTGACTCTCACTGGGGTACGGGTTCCACAGACACAGACTCTCACTGGGGTACGGGGTCCACAGACACTGACTCTCACTGGGGTACGGGTTCCACAGACACTGACTGTCACTGGGGTACGGGTTCCACAGACACTGACTCACACTGGGGTATGGGTTCCACAGACACTGACTCTCACTGGGGTACGGGATCCACAGACACTGACTGTCACTGGGGTATGGGTTCCACAGACACTGACTCTCACTGGGGTACAGTTCCACACACACTGACTCTCACTGGGGTATGGGTTCCACAGACACTGACTCTCACTGGGGTACGGGTTCCACAGACACTGACTCTCACTGGGGTACAGTTCCACACACACTGACTCTCACTGGGGTATGGGTTCCACAGACACTGACTCTCACTGGGGTACAGTTCCACACACACTGACTCTCACTGGGGTACAGGTTCCACAGACACTGACTCTCACTTGGGTACAGTTCCAGAGGCACTGACTCTCACTGGGGTACGGGTTCCACACACACTGACTCTCACTGGGGTATGGGTTCCACAGACACTGACTCTCACTGGGGTACAGTTCCACACACACTGACGCTCACTGGGGTACAGTTCCACACACACTGACTCTCACTGGGGTACGGGTTCCACAGACACTGACACTCACTGGGGTATGGTTTCCACAGACACTGACACTCACTGGGGTACAGTTCCAGAGACACTGACACTCACTGGGGTACAGTTCCACAGACACTGACTCTCACTGGGGTACAGTTCCACAGGCACTGACTCTCACTGGGGTACAGTTCCACAGACACTGACTCTCACTGGGGTACAGTTCCACAGACACTGACTCTCACTGGGGTACAGTTCCACAGACACTGACTCTCACTGGGGTACAGTTCCACAGACACTGACACTCACTGGGGTACAGTTCCACAGACACTGACTCTCACTGGGGTACAGTTCCACAGACACTGACTCTCACTGGGGTACAGTTCCACAGACACTGACTCTCACTGGGGTACAGTTCCACAGACACTGACTCTCACTGGGGTACAGTTCCACAGACACTGACTCACACTGGGGTACAGTTCCACAGACACTGACTCTCACTGGGGTACAGTTCCACAGACACTGACTCTCACTGGGGTACAGGTTATAGAATCATAGAATGGTTACAGCACAGAAGAAGGCCATTCTGCCCATCGAGCCTGTGCCGGCTCTCTGCAAGAGCACTTCAGCCAGTCCTACTCCCCCGCCCTTTCCCCTTCGCCCTGCAAATTTGTTTCCTTCAGATAATTATCCAATTCCCTTTTGAAAGATAAGTTTGAATCTGCCTCCACCACCCTTTCAGGCAGTGCATTCCAGGTCCTAACCACTCGCTGAGAAAAAAGTTTTTCCTCATGTCGTCTTTGGTTCTTCTGCCAATCACCTTAAATCTGTGCCCACTGTTTCTCGACCCTTCTGCCAATGGGAACAGTTTCTCTCTATCTCTTCTGTCCAGACCCCTCATGATTTTGAACACCTCTATCAAATCTCCTCTCAACCTTCTCTGCTCTAAGAACAACAACCCCAGCTTCTCCAGTCTATCCACGTAACTGAAGTCCCTCATTCCTGGAATCATTCTCGTAAATCTTTTCTGCACCCTCTCTAGGGCCTTCATATCCTTCCTAAAGTGCGGTGCCCAGAATTGGACACAGTACTCCAGTTGGGGCCGAACAGGTTCATCATAATTTCCACACTTTTGTACTCTATACCTCTATTTATGAAGCCCAGGATCCCGTAAGCCTTTTTAACTGCTTTCTCAACCTGCCCTGCCACCTTCAACGATTTGTGCACATGTACCCCCAGGTCTCTCTGTTCATGCACCCCCTTTAGGATTGTACCCTTTAGTTTATATTGCCTCTCCTCATTCTTTCTCCCAAAATGTATCACTTCACACTTTTCTGCGTTAAATTTCATCTGCCTCGTGTCCGCCCATTCCACCAGCCTGCCTATGTCTTCTTGAAGTCTATCATTCTCCTCCTCACTGTTCACTATACTTCCAAGGTTTGTGTCATCTGCAAATTTTGAAATTGTGCCCTGGACACCCACATCCAAGTCATTAATATATATCAAGAAAACCTGTGGTCCTAGAACAGACCCTTGGGGAACACCACTGTATACCTTCCTCCAGTCCGAAAAACAACCGTTCACCACTACTCTCTGTTTCCTGTCACTTAGCCAATTTCGTATCCATGCTGCCACTGTCCCTTTAATTCCATGAGCTGTAGGATGTGTGGAATTACCCCTCGCCCCGTCCAACAGGTTAGAGAGTTCGGAATCATAGAATCAAAGAAATTTGCAGCACAGAAGGAGGCCATTCGGCCCATTTTGTCCGTGCCGACCAACAAAGAGCTCTCCACCCTAATCCCACTTCCCAGAAATTGGTCCATAGCCCTGTAGGTTACGACACTTCAAGTGCGTATCCAAGTACTTTTTAAATGCGATGAGTGTTTCTGCCTCTACCACCTTTTCAGGCAGTGAGTTCCAGACTCCCACCATCCTCTGGGTGAGGAAATTTCCCCTCAAATCCCCTCTAAACTTCCAACCAATTACTTAAAATCTGTGTCCCCTAGGTATTGACCTCTCTGCGAAGGGAACTAGGTCCTTCCTATCCGCTCTATCTAGGCCCCTCATAATTTTATACACCTCAATCAAGTCTCCCCTCAGCCTCCTCTATTCCAAAGAAAACAACCCCAGCCTATCCAATCTTTCCTCATAGCTAAAATTCTCCAGCCCAGGCAACATCTTCATAAATCTCCTCTGTACCCTCTCTAGTTCAATCACATCCTTCCTGTAATGTGGTGACCAGAACTGCACGCAATACTCTAGCTGCGGCCTAACTAGTGTTTTATACAGTTCAAGCATAACCCCCCTGCTCTTATATTCTATGCCTCGACTAATAAAGGCAAGTATCCCGTATGGTTTCTTAACCACCTTATCTACCTGGCCTGCCACCTTCAGGGATCTGTGGACATGCACTCCAAGGTCCCTCTGATCCTCTGCACTTCTCAGTGTCCTACCATTTATTGTGTATTCCCTTGTCTTGTTAGCCCTCCCCAAATGCATTACCTCACACTTCTCCAGATTGAATTCCATTTGCCTGTTCTGCCCACCTGACCAGTCCATTGATATCTTCCTGCAGTCTGCAGCTTTCTTCTTCATTATCAACCACACGGCCAATTTGTCCAGCCTCCCCTTAAATGCATCTATACTATTTGCTTCAACCACTCTCTGTGGAGCGAGTTCCACATTCTCACCACTCTTTGGGTAAATAAGTTTCTTCTGAATTCCCTATTGGATTTCTTGGTGATTATCTTATATTGATGGCCTCTGGTGATGCTCTTCCCCACAAGTGGAAACATTCTCTCTGTATCCACTCTATCAAAATTTTTCATAATTTTAAAGACCTCTATTAGATCACCCCTCAGCCTTCTTTTTTCAAGAGAAAAGAAACCCAGCCTGTTCATCCTTTTCTGATATGTATATGTCCTGATCCAGCTTGCCACTTTGCCCTGGATCCCATGGGCTTTTACTTTCGTGAGCAGTCTGCCATGCGGGACCTTATCAAAAGCCTTGCTAAAATTCATATAGACTACATCAAACGCACTACCCTCATCGACCCTCCTTGTTACCTCCTCAAAAAATTCAATCAAGTTAGTCAGACACGACCTTCCCTTAACAAATCCATGCAGACTGTTCCTGATTAATCCGTGTCTTTCTAAATGAAGCTTTATCCTGTCACTCAGAATTTTTTCCAATAATTTTCCCACCACTGAGTTTAGGCTGACTGGCCTGTAATTACTCGGTCTATCCCTTTCTCCCTTTTTAATCAACGGTACCACATTAGCAGTCCTCCAGTCCTCCGGCACCACACCTGTAGCCAGAGAGGATTGGAAAATGATGGTCAGAGCCTCTGCTATTTCCTCTTTTACTTCTCTTAACAGTCTGGGATACATTTCATCTGGGCCTGGGGATTTATCCACTTTCAAAGATGCTAAACCCCTTAATACTTCCTCTTTCACTATGCTTATTTCATCTAATATTTCACACTCCTCCTCCCTGATTGCAATATCTGCATCGTCCCTCTCTGAAAACCAACGCACACAGACTTATGAGAAATTACACCAGACACACGGGTTCTGTCTTTAACCTTTTATTGTTCCTAAGACAGATTCAAAACCCCAACCACTATTCGAGCAGTTCACCAATAATATTACAGGCAATCAAACATACAACCACCCGCCGATGATCGGTCCAGCGTTGATTGTCGGCCACTTCCTTTCGACTGCAGCAGCTCTTCGCCTTTCGACGGCAGCTCTTCCAGTTGAGATGATCAGCCAGGCCCCTCCTTCCGACTGTAGCGCTGATATTTTTAGTCACTGGTTTTTAGATAGTTGTCCTTGCCTTTTTCAGTAAATCAATCATTCAGAGATTGTGAGATGTTCCTTTAATGTTCGACCTGAGCTGTCAAACATTCACCCTCACACATCCTGTATGGCTATCTGTTAGCTGCCTTTATCAAAGCCCAAAATTGTTCATTCACTCAGAAAAGTTTACAAAAGTGACAGTAAAACACTTGGTCACACGTCACGTTTTACGTCGCATCCTGTATTTCAGAACTCCAAAGGTTTGACTCCTCCCCTTTAGCCACCAAAAGTCGTTCTACAACCTTGTGGCCTGTTTTGTTGCAGACACGATGTCTGCAAATCTAAGGGGGTTTGTTTATCTCTGTTGTCTGTCACAACCCCCTGCAGTCACAACCATGTTTGCTGCCTTTTAGTAAAGCACATCAAAGCACATTCTAAGTCCACCTATCAGTGAAAGACCATCTGTTGATTCACCAACTTTATTTCACTTCAAAAAAACCTTTTGACCCAGCAAAGCATTTTAATATATATCAAAATTAAAAATTAAGGGTCTGTGCATAATTACAGGGTTTCAACTTTGCTGGCAAACCTATTATGTGGCACTTTGTCGAACGCCTTTGGGAAATCCATGTACACCACGTCAACCACATTACCCTCAGCAACCCTCGCTGTTACCTCATCAAAAAACTCGAGCAAGTTGGTTAAACACAATTTGCCTGAAACAAATCCGTGCTGGCTTTCCTTAATTAATCCACACTTGTCCAAGTGACTGTTAATTTTGTCCCTGATTATTGTTTCTAAAAGCTTCCCCACTACCGAGGTTAAACTGACTGGCCTGTAGTTGCTGGGTTTATCTTTACACCCTTTTTTGAACAATGGTGTAACATTTGCAATTCTCCAGTCCTCTGGCACTACCCCCGTTTCTAAGGAAGATTGGAAGATTATGGCCAGTACCTCCACAATTTCTTCTCTCCCCAGTCTCTCTCTCTCTCTCTCTATCTCTCTCCCCCACTCTCTCTCTCTCCCTCAGTCTCTCTCTCTCTCTCTCTCCCCCAGTCTCTCTCTCCCCCGTCTCTCTCTCTCTCCCCAGTCTTTCTCTTTCTCCCCCGTCTCTCTCCCTCTCTCTCCCCCAGCCTCTCTCTCCCCAGCCTCTCTCTCTCTCTCTCCCCAGACTCTCTCTCTCTCCCCTCGTCTCTCTCTCTCTCCCCAGGCTCTCTCTCCCTCCCCAGTCTCTCTCTTTCTCCCCCCGTCTCTCTCTCTCTCTCTCTCCCCCAGACTCTCTCTCCCCAGTCTTTCTATCTCTCTCACACACCAGTCACAACCTCTCTCCTTCAGTCTCTCTCTCTCTCTCTCTCTCTCTCTCCCCCCGTCTCTCTCTTTCTCTCCCCAGTCTCTCTCTCCCCCGTCTCTCTCTATCTCTGTCTCTCCCCCAGTCTCTCTCTCTCTCTCTCTCCCTCCCCCAGTCTCTCTCTCTCTCTCCCCAGTCTCTCTCTCTTTCTCCCCAGTCGCTCTCTCTCCCCCAGTCTCTTTCTCTCTCTCTCCCCAGTCTCTCTCCCTCTCTCTCTCCCCCCAGTCTCTCTCTCCCCAGTCTCTCTCTCTCCCCAGTCTCTCTCCCCAGTCTCTCTCACTCTCTCTCTCCCCCAGTCTCTCTCTCTCTCTCTCCCCCAGTCTCTCTCTCTCTCTCTCCCCCAGTCTCTCTCTCTCTCTCCCCCAGTCTCTCTCTCTCTCCCCCCAAGTTTCTCTCTCTCTCTCTCTCTCTCACCTCCAGTCTCTCTCTCCCCAGTCTCTCTCTCTCCCCAGTCTCTCCCTCTCCCCCAGTCTCTCTCTCTCTCTCTCTCTCCCAGTCTCTCTCTCTCCCCCAGTGTCCCTCTCTCTCTCTCTCTCCCCAGTCTCTCTCTGTCTCTTGTAAGGTTTCCAAAATTTTGCAGATCCCCAAAAACCTAAGGAAAAAGGACTTTGGAACTACCTCAGAGTGATAAAAATGCATTTGGGCCTAACCTAAGGAATTTAAGACCAAAAACCAAGTTTTAGCATTTTAAAAACATGTCTGGGCCTGTAAAGGGACAAGGAGGTGGGCTCGACCTCTGTAAAAGCAGTTTTGGTTATTGCAGTTAATTGCACTGTCTGGGGAACCGGGATGACCTCACTCAAGCCCCGGCAGACATTAACATTTGAACAATAGACCCTGGGAGAAAGACAGTCCCACCCAAAATAACAGGCCCCATCAAACCGAATACAGGGCCCATCAGAAACATGCATAATAAAACCCACTCAGGACCAGTCTATAGAAAAGACCAAGTCCAGCCTTAAAACCCAAAACACGAAATCAATCACCAGTGATCAACCAAGGAGATCGACAGGATGCAAGCCATCCCAAAAGCCATTTGACACTTACAGAGCAGTTACTGGTAACAGGCCCGCCAAAATCAGACAATGAACTGAGTAGATTTGGCGGGTAGATAAGGCCACTTCAATTTAGTATAATTGAAGGCCCGTTAAGCAGTTCAAGGTCAGTCGCAGTCGGTGGTCATCAGAAGAAGAAGAAACCAGGAAGAAGACAAGCCGAGCTGGAAGCGAGTCGGCATCGCTCATAACTCAGACACACCTGAGTCCAGCCCGTGAAGATACCACCTCGACGGACCTCCAACAACGGTCCCAACACAGTCACCCAGAGCAACAAGCCAAGAAGACATCGACGGCTCCACCAGGTCGACCGACACACTAGAAAAGTCCTAAAGCCATTGCGGAAACCAAAGGCCTCATGAAACCAACAACCGCACATTACCCCCAACTGACCGGGTAATCGCAGGCCACCGCGACCAACAAAGACCAACTCAAGGAAAGAAAACCCGAAGAACCGCAAAGTTTCCACACTACAAACTACTCCTGACTTACCCCTGGGTAAGATTTCTACCAGAAGACTCTAAACCCTACTCCTAACCAAAGGAAATTGGGTACTCGCCTGATAGATCCAAAACGCACCCTACCGCATCAGCGGACTCGCGAAGACTGAACAGAGACCCAGGTGAAGTCCTCTACCGCATACGGGGTACGGCAGACACTAACCGCCATAAACAGCGAATCCCAAAACCGCGATTTAGCCCAACTGTCAAAGGATTGGTGAGCATTATCCCTAGTCCTTCAAAACCTAACTTAGCTAGTAAAGTGGGGTTGGGAGGGGCAAACTGTCATTTTCCTCGCTTGTACCAAAGTGTTCCCCACTTTTAGACTGTTAAGAGTGTTGTCATTTGTGTTTTACCTTTTGAATAAAGATTGAAGTTCTTTTCATCAAACTCAGTTGTCTGCTGCACCTTTTGTCACAACCCTCAAATAAGTCCAAGGTCTAGAACCAAGGGAATGGGAGCGATTCGAACCACTCAGAAGTCAGAGGTAAAGCTGACACAAACCACCACCCCTACAGAATGGCGACCGTGGCAGACCTTGGCAAAAGGGATGTGATGCAGTGGACACTGTTTTTGAGGAGAGAACCAAGATGGAGGAGAGGATTTCCTCCTATGTGTTCGAAAAGGTGAACATAACTAAGAAGTGGGTACTCAGTCTGCTACGGGCTGAAAGTCCAATAGACGCAGCAGCTAAGTGGACTGAGAGCAAAGACCACAGGAAATCTGTGGAAAGGGCCATCTGGTTGATCTTCTCCCAGAAACAAATACAACTATTGGACAAACGTGTAGAGACACTCAAAGCAGAACTGCAGGAGTCTGCTCAGCTGTCTCAAGCAAGGGCCCTAGCAGGGGAAACACTACTGAATGAGCTAACAGCCCGAGATCAGGAAAGGAGGCAGTTAGTGGAAACGCACAGGAACAGTCAAGAGTATTTTCAGTGTCAGGTCACCGAAGCAAAAACTAGTGAACTAGTGTTGAGGGAAGAGAACACCTGCCTTGCCAGGCAAGTAAAGGAACTAGAGGAGAGGTTAAGAGATGTCCAGGCAGCTTACAAGGTAGCAAGCACAAGGGGGTATGAAGCGGGAGAGCACGGCCCCTGCCAGAAACAAATAGAAAGTTTGAACCTTGCTCTGTCCAGAGCCAAAGGCATGGTATGCCTGTTAAGCCCGGGTACGGCCTGAGTGGACCTGGAAGTGCAGGGGGAAACTGTTCGAACACCACCTGTGGCGCCGGGGAACGACCCGGTTGGGCAGCAGGAAGGAAGGGCGATTTGTGAGGCCAGCAGGGAGTGTACACCACCACCTGTGGCGCCGGGTTTTGACTTGGTTTGGCAGCAGGCAGAGGTGGGCGAACCAATGTAGGAGAGGTCAGAGCGGGGCCGATGTGCCCGTTCCGGCAGCAAACGTTTGGCCCACCCGGTGGTGGTGGGGGTCAAGGACCCCCAGTCTCTCTCTCTCTCTCTCTCTTCCCCAGTCTCTCTCTCTCTCTCTCCCCCCCGTCTCTCTCTCTCTTCGCCAGTCTCTCTCTCTCTCTCTCCCCCCGTCTCTCTCTCTCTCTCCCCCAGTCTCTCTCTCTCTCTCTCTCCCCCCGTCTCTCTCTCTCTTCCCCAGTCTCTCTCTCTCTCTCTCCCCCGTCTCTCTCTCTCTCCCCCAGTCTCTCTCTCTCTCCCCCAGTCTCTCTCTCTCTCTCCCCCGTCTCTCTCTCTCTCTCTCTCCCAGTCTCTCTCTCTCTCTCCTCCCCCAGTCTCTCTCTCTCTCTCTCTCCCTCCCCCAGTCTCTCTCTCTCTCTCTCTCTCCCCCACTCTCTCTCTCTCTTCCCCGGTCTCTCTCTCTCTCTCCCCCAGTCTCTCTCTCTCCCGCAGTCTCTCTCTCTCACCTCCAGTCTCTCTCTCTCCCCCAGTCTCTCTCTCTCTCTCTCCCCCAGGCTCTCTCTCTCTCTCCCCAGTCTCTCTCTCTCTCTCCCCCAGTCTCTCTCTCTCTCTCCCAGTCTCTCTCTCTTCCCCAGTCTCTCTCTCTCTCTTCCCCAGTCTCTCTCTCTCCCCAGTCTCTCTCTCTCTCTCTCTCCCCCCCAGTCTCTCTCTCTCTCTCCCCCAGTCTCTCTCTCTCTTCCCCAGTCTCTCTCTCTCTCTCCCCCAGTCTCTCTCTCCCCCAGTATCTCTCTCACCCCCAGTCTCTCTCTCTCTCTCTCCCCCAGTCTCTCTCTCTCTCTCCCCAGTCTCTCTCTCTCTCTCCCCCAGTCTCTCTCTCTCTCTCTCCCCAGTCTCTCTCTCTCTCTTTCTCCCCCAGTCTCTCTCTCTCTTCCCCAGTCTCTCTCTCTCTCTTCCCCAGTCTCTCTCACCCCCAGTCTCTCTCTCTCTCTCCTCCAGTCTCTCTCTCTCTCTCCCCCAGTCTCTCTCTCTCTCTCCTCCAGTCTCTCTCTCTCTCCCCCCCAGTCTCTCTCTCTCTCTCTCCTCCAGTCTCTCTCTCTCCCCCCAGTCTCTCTCTCTCTCCCCAGTCTCTCTCTCTCTCTCCCCCAGTTTCTCTCTCTCTCTCTCCTCCAGTCTCTCTCTCTCCCCCAGTCTCTCTCTCTCTCCCCCAGTCTCTCTCTCTCTCTCCCCCCCAGTCTCTCTCTCTCTCTTTCCCCCAGTCTCTCTCTCTCTCTCTCCCCCAGTCTCTCTCTCTCTCTCTCTTTCCCCCAGTCTCTCTCTCTCTCTATCCCCTCTCGATCCTCTCTTCTCCCCATGGATCTAGTGTGGGACCTTGACCCCCGGAGCTGGACAAAGCGTGACCCACGCTGCAATGCTGCCAGCACTGTGGGGAATCTCGCGTCCGCGGCCGGCCCCGGTGACAGCGCAGGAGGGGGCGGGGCCGACCGCGCACGTGCGCAGAAGGACACAAGAATATTCGTGTAGATAATCACTTTGGTCTCCAATATTTTTATAACTAACAAACAAAAGTGTTCAACGAAAATGGAAATAATTTGACATTGTATTTTAATGTTGCTCTGATTTTTCTCCTGTGTTTGCTCAGAGCAGAGTCCATGCGATGGATCTTCATTCCTGGACGCTCCAGGAGGCCACGATGGAAAGTCAAGCACAAGAGGTCCGGGAGTGGAAACAGGAGGGGAGTCAGTGCAGGAAGGTTCACCAACAGCTGGTTGTTAGCACAAGAATGACTTTTTTTTTAAGTATTTAGAATCCCGTCTAACTGAGCGAGCATGAAATAAATGGCCAATGTTAGAAACTGGAAAGAACATAAGAAATAGGAGCAGGAGCAGGGCACACGGGAAATGGAGAATAGTGGAAGCAGCCCAGCAGATTCTGCAGGCCCTGCACAGGGTAAAGGCAGCTCAGTGTTTCTCATCCGCGTCCCAGTAATACCACATCTCAGCTCCATCACCAAGACCGCCTACATCCACCTCCGTAACATCGCCCGACTCCGCCCCCGCCTCATTCCGTCCGCTGCTCAAACCCTCATCCGTGCCCTTGCTACCTCCAGACTCCACTATTCCAACGCTCTCCTGGCCGGCCTTGAGCTCATCCCAAACTCCTGCTGCCCCGTGTCCTAACTCGCATCAAGTCCCGTTCACCCATCACCCCCTGTGCTCGCTGACCTACACTGGCTCCCAGTCCGGCAACGCCTCGATTTTAAAATTCTCATCTGGTGTTCAAATCCCTCCATGGCCTCCTCGCCCTCTCTATCTCTGTGACCTCCTCCAGCCCCACAACCCCCACCCCGAGATCTCTGCGCTCCTCTAATTCTGGCCTCCTGCGCATCCCCCGATTTTAATCGCTCCACCATTGGCGGCCGTGCCTTCAGCTGCCCGGGCCCTAAGCTCTGAAATTTCCTCCCTAAACCTCTCCGCCTCTCTCTCCTCATTTAAGATGCTCCTTAAAACCTGCCTCTTTAACCAAGCTTTTGGTCACCTGCCCTTAATTCCCCTTATGTGGCTTGTTGTCAGATTTTGTTTGATAATCATAGAAACATAGAAGATAGGAGCAGGAATAGGCCATTCGGCCCCTCAAGCCTGCTCTGCCATTCGATGAGATCATGGCTGATCATCTAAACTCAGTACCCTGTACCTGCCTTCTCCCCATATCCCTTGATACCTTTAGCTTTAAGAAATATATCTAACTCATCCTTGAATATATTTAATGACTTCACCTCAACTACCTTCTGTGGTAGAGAATTCCACAGGTTCACCACTCTCTGGGTGAAGAAATTCCTCCTCATTTCTGTCCTAAATGGTTTACCCGTTATCCGTAGATTATGACCCCTGGTTCTGGACTCTCCGACCATCGGGAACATTCTTCCTGCATCTAGTTTGTCCAGACCTGTCAGAATTTTATATGTTTCGATGAGATCCCCTCTCATTCTTCTATACTCCAGTGAGTATAAGCCCAATCGACCCAATCTCTCCTCATATGTCATTCCTGCCATCCCAGGTATCAGCCTTGTGAATCTTCGCTGAACTCCTTCCATGGCAAGAACATCCTTCCTCAGATAAGGCGACCAAAACTGCACACAGTACTCAAGGTGTGGTCTCACCAAGGCCCTGTACAACTGCAGCAGGACATCCCTGTTCCTATACTCAAACCCTTTCGCTATGAAGGCCAACATACCATTTGCCTTCTTCACCGCCTGCTGCACCTGCATGCTTACTTTCAGCGACTGGTGCACAAGGACACCCAGGTCTCGTTGCACTTCCCCTTCTCCCAATCTATTGCCATTCAGATAATAGTCTGCCTTTCTGTTTTTGACACCAAAGTGGATAACCTCGCACTTATCCACGTTATATTGCATCTGCCACGCTTCTGCCCACTCACCCAACCTGTCCAGATCATCCTGGAGTTTCTCGCTATCCTCCTCGCTGCACACACTCCCACCCAGCTTTGTGTCATCTGCAAACTTGGAGATATTACATTTAATTCCCTTATCTAGATCATTAATGTATATTGTGAATAGCTGGGGTCCAAGGACCGATCCCTGCGGTACCCCACTAGTCACTGCTTGCCACTCGGAAAAAGACCCATAATTCCTACTCTCTGCTTTCTGTCCGCCAACCAGTTCTCTATCCAAGTCAATACCTTGCCCCCAATCCCATGTGCCTTAACTTTACCCGCTAATCTCTTATGCGGGACCTTATCGAAAGCCTTTTGAAAGTCCAAATACACCACATCTACTGGTTCTCCCTTATCTATTTTCCCAGTTACATCCTCAAAAAATTCCAGTAGATTAGTCAAGCACGATTTACCTTTTGTAAATCCATGTTGAC
Source organism: Squalus acanthias (assembly GCA_030390025.1). Lineage (NCBI taxonomy): Eukaryota > Metazoa > Chordata > Chondrichthyes > Squaliformes > Squalidae > Squalus > Squalus acanthias. The sequence goes on along the minus strand of CM059434.1, from coordinate 1,899,449 downwards.
TTTGTCCGATCCTGTCACTGTTTTTCAAATGCTCAGCTATTACATCCTTTATAATGGACTCTAGCATTTTCCCCACTACCGATGTCAGGCTTACCGGTCTGTAGTTCCCCGCTTTCTCTCTACCACCCTTTTTGAATAGTGGGGTGGCATTAGCTACCCTCCAATCCATGGGTACAGTTCCAGATTCCATCGAATGTTGGAAGATGATCAGCAATGCATCTACTATTTCTAGGGCCACTTCCTTAATTACCCTAGGATGTAGATTATCAGGCCCTGGGGATTTATCGGCCTTCAATCCCGTCAATTTCCCTAACACCATTTCCCTGCAAATACTGATTTCTTTCAGTTCCTCCCTTTCATCAGACCGTATGTCTCCAACATCTCTGGGTGGTTATTTGTGTCCTCCTTTGTGAAGACAGAACCAAAATATGCATTTAATTGGGCTGCCATTTCTTTGTTCCCCATTATAACTTCCCCCGCTTCTGACTGCAAGGGACCTACACTTGATTTCACTAATCTTTTTCTCTTCACATATCTATAAAAGCTCTTACAGTCAGTTTTTATGTTCCCAGCAAGCTTACTTTCATATTCTATTTTCCCCTTCTTAATTAATCCCTTTGTGCTCCTTTGTTGAATCCTAAACTGCTCCCAATCCTCAGGGTTACCGCTTTTTCTGGCCAATTTATATGCCCTCTCCTTGGATCTTATGCGATCCCTAATTTCCCTAGTTAGCCACGGTTGAGTCACCCTTTTTGTTTTATTCTTATGCCACACTGGGATGTACAAATTCTGTAGTTCATCCATGCAGTCTTTGAATGTTTGCCATTGCCTATCCACCGTCAACCCCTTGAGTGACATTCCCCAATCAATCCTACCCAATTCGCGCCTCATACCATCGTAGTTTCATTTATTTAAATTCAGGACCCTAGTCTCTGATTCAACTACTTCACTCTCCATCCTAATGAAGAATTCTATCATATTATGATCACTCTGACCCAAGGGGCCTCGTACAACAAGATTGCTAATTAATCCTTTCTCGTTGCATAATACCCAGTCTAAGATGGCTCCTGTGAAGCACCTTGGGATGTTTTACTATGTTAAAGGCGCTGTGTAAATACAAGTTGTTGTTGTTGTAGTAAAGGGGCGTCATTGTAACTGAACTGGCTCCTGGTCTAAACTACACACACCCTGGTCTAAACTACACACACCCTGGTCTAAACTACACACACCCTGGTCTAAACTACACACACCCTGGTCTAAACTACACAGCCCTGGTCTAAACTACACACACCCTGGTCTAAACTACACACCCTGGTCTAAACTACACACACCCTGGTCTAAACTACACACCCTGGTCTAAACTACACACACCCTGGTCTAAACTACACACACCCTGGTCTAAACTACACACACCCTGGTCTAAACTACACACCCTGGTCTAAACTACACACACCCTGGTCTAAACTACACACACCCTGGTCTAAACTACACACACCCTGGTCTAAACTACACACACCCTGGTCTAAACTACACACACCCTGGTCTAAACTACACACACCCTGGTCTAAACTACACACCCTGGTCTAAACTACACACACCCTGGTCTAAACTACACACACCCTGGTCTAAACTACACACACCCTGGTCTAAACTACACACACCCTGGTCTAAACTACACACACCCTGGTCTAAACTACACACACCCTGGTCTAAACTACACACCCTGGTCTAAACTACACACACCCTGGTCTAAACTACACACACCCTGGTCTAAACTACACACACCCTGGTCTAAACTACACACACCCTGGTCTAAACTACACACACCCTGGTCTAAACTACACACACCCTGGTCTAAACTACACACACCCTGGTCTAAACTACACACACCCTGGTCTAAACTACACACACCCTGGTCTAAACTACACACACCCTGGTCTAAACTACACACACCCTGGTCTAAACTACACACCCTGGTCTAAACTACACACACCCTGGTCTAAACTACACACACCCTGGTCTAAACTACACACCGCCCTGGTCTAAACTACACACACCCTGGTCTAAACTACACACACCCTGGTCTAAACATCACACACCCTGGTCTAAACTACACACCGCCCTGGTCTAAACTACACACACCCTGGTCTAAACTACACACACCCTGGTCTAAACTACACACACCCTGGTCTAAACTACACACCCTGGTCTAAACTACACACACCCTGGTCTAAACTACACACACCCTGGTCTAAACTACACACCGCCCTGGTCTAAACTACACACCGCCCTGGTCTAAACTACACACACCCTGGTCTAAACTACACACCCTGGTCTAAACTACACACACCCTGGTCTAAACTACACACACCCTGGTCTAAACTACACACACCCTGGTCTAAACTACACACACCCTGGTCTAAACTACACACCCTGGTCTAAACTACACACACCCTGGTCTAAACTACACACACCCTGGTCTAAACTACACACACCCTGGTCTAAACTACACACACCCTGGTCTAAACTACACACCCTGGTCTAAACTACACACCCTGGTCTAAACTACACACACCCTGGTCTAAACTACACACACCCTGGTCTAAACTACACACACCCTGGTCTAAACTACACACACCCTGGTCTAAACTACACACACCCTGGTCTAAACTACACACACCCTGGTCTAAACTACACACCCTGGTCTAAACTACACACACCCTGGTCTAAACTACACACACCCTGGTCTAAACTACACACACCCTGGTCTAAACTACACACCCTGGTCTAAACTACACACACCCTGGTCTAAACTACACACCCTGGTCTAAACTACACACACCCTGGTCTAAACTACACACACCCTGGTCTAAACTACACACCCTGGTCTAAACTACACACACCCTGGTCTAAACTACACACACCCTGGTCTAAACTACACACACCCTGGTCTAAACTACACACACCCTGGTCTAAACTACACACACCCTGGTCTAAACTACACACACCCTGGTCTAAACTACACACACCCTGGTCTAAACTACACACACCCTGGTCTAAACTACACACACCCTGGTCTAAACTACACACACCCTGGTCTAAACTACACACACCCTGGTCTAAACTACACACACCCTGGTCTAAACTACACACCCTGGTCTAAACTACACACACCCTGGTCTAAACTACACACACCCTGGTCTAAACTACACACACCCTGGTCTAAACTACACACACCCTGGTCTAAACTACACACACCCTGGTCTAAACTACACACACCCTGGTCTAAACTACACACACCCTGGTCTAAACTACACACACCCTGGTCTAAACTACACACACCCTGGTCTAAACTACACACACCCTGGTCTAAACTACACACACCCTGGTCTAAACTACACACACCCTGGTCTAAACTACACACCCTGGTCTAAACTACACACACCCTGGTCTAAACTACACACCCTGGTCTAAACTACACACACCCTGGTCTAAACTACACACACCCTGGTCTAAACTACACACACCCTGGTCTAAACTACACACACCCTGGTCTAAACTACACACACCCTGGTCTAAACTACACACCCTGGTCTAAACTACACACCCTGGTCTAAACTACACACACCCTGGTCTAAACTACACACACCCTGGTCTAAACTACACACACCCTGGTCTAAACTACACACACCCTGGTCTAAACTACACACCCTGGTCTAAACTACACACACCCTGGTCTAAACTACACACACCCTGGTCTAAACTACACACACCCTGGTCTAAACTACACACACCTGGTCTAAACTACACACACCCTGGTCTAAACTACACACACCCTGGTCTAAACTACACACACCCTGGTCTAAACTACACACCCTGGTCTAAACTACACACACCCTGGTCTAAACTACACACACCCTGGTCTAAACTACACACACCCTGGTCTAAACTACACACACCCTGGTCTAAACTACACACACCCTGGTCTAAACTACACACACCCTGGTCTAAACTACACACACCCTGGTCTAAACTACACACACCCTGGTCTAAACTACACACACCCTGGTCTAAACTACACACACCCTGGTCTAAACTACACACACCCTGGTCTAAACTACACACACCCTGGTCTAAACTACACACACCCTGGTCTAAACTACACACACC
>CM059434.1:1847921-1894779 GCA_030390025.1 Squalus acanthias | reverse complement strand
CTCCCCTCTCCCCCCTGCCCCTCTCCCTCCCCCCCTCTCCCTCTCCCTCCTCTCCCTCTCCCCCCCTCCCTCTCCCTCCTCTCCCTCTTCCCCCCTCTCCCTCTCCCCCCTCTCCCTCTCCCCCCTCTCCCTCTCCCTCTCCCCCTCTCCCCTCAGGCGGCTGTGATTGTTGGGGGGGGGATGCTGTAGAATTTGGGCTGGCCCTTTGTTATCGAGTCTTGCGGAATCCATCACTGGCTCGTGAATCAACAGCTCTGGTCTCGGGACATTGCCGTGAGCAGTTACACATCACTGTTGGAAACGTCTTCGATCGATTCTCACCCCAAAAAAGTCCTTCAAAACCACACAAGTAAATGAGACGGGAAACTTCTTACTAAATGGTTTATTCAACAGTGCAAGAAATTACAAGTAAACTATTCCTTTAACACCAGGGTTTAATTTTTAATTCGCAACCCAATTCATTGCAGCTACTCAGAGTAGAACTCTCCTGACCTGTTTGACATCAGTGAATGACATTTGGCTGGGAATCCTTATACCAGTGTAAGTTGTGTTGTGTTAACTGAAATGGTATGTTACCTGAGGAATTACAGTTTACCTGTAGACAGAGTGTTATTGTATCCTACATTGGCCAGTGCTCGATAGAGAATATCAGTAATTCACAGGCACTGAAGAAGACAGCCCAGGCCTCGTTTGGTTTGAAGCCCCAGACGTGACCTGTGACCCACTGCGGCCTCACTGCTCTATCTGTCTAGCGATTGTCCCGCCTGGCAGTGAGAGTTTGATGGAACTGGCATTCGTGGCTGTTCCCTCCCCTTTACTTGTTCTCAAGAAGAAGGAGGCTGACTTACGCACAGCGAGTATCGGAGAGGTTTAAAATGCAACAATTTAATGCAGCTATTGGTTCATCATTTATTTTCTCATCCTGTGAGGAAGTGCCCGGCTGCACTTTGCAACTGCCCACACTGACATGACTGAAATTAGGATACGAATATGTGGGGCAATCGCAGGTACTGACCAACCTCCCATCACTGTGTGGGGCAATCGCAGGTACAGACCCGCCTCCCATCACTGTGTGGGGCAATCGCAGGTACAGACCCGCCTCCCATCACTGTGTGGGGCAATCGCAGGTACTGACCAACCTCCCATCACTGTGTGGGGCAATCGCAGGTACAGACCCGCCTCCCATCACTGTGTGGGGCAATCGCAGGTACAGACCCGCGTCCCATCACTGTGTGGGGCAATCGCAGGTACTGACCAACCTCCCATCACTGTGTGGGGCAATCGCAGGTACAGACCCGCCTCCCATCACTGTGTGGGGCAATCGCAGGTACAGACCCGCTTCCCATCACTGTGTGGGGCAATCGCAGGTACTGACCAACCTCCCATCACTGTGTGGGGCAATCGCAGGTACAGACCCGCCTCCCATCACTGTGTGGGGCAATCGCAGGTACAGACCCGCGTCCTATCACTGTGTGGGGCAATCGCAGGTACAGACCCACGTCCCATCACTGTGTGGGGCAATCGCAGGTACAGACCAACGTCCCATCACTGTGTGGGGCAATCGCAGGTACAGACCCGCGTCCTATCACTGTGTGGGGCAATCGCAGGTACAGACCAACCTCCCATCACTGTGTGGGGCAATCGCAGGTACAGACCCACGTCCCATCACTGTGTGGGGCAATCGCAGGTACAGACCAACCTCCCATCACTGTGTGGGGCAATCGCAGGTACAGACCCACGTCCCATCACTGTGTGGGGCAATCGCAGGTACAGACCAACCTCCCATCACTGTGTGGGGCAATCGCAGGTACAGACCCACGTCCCATCACTGTGTGGGGCAATCGCAGGTACAGACCCACGTCCCATCACTGTGTGGGGCAATCGCAGGTACAGACCAACGTCCCATCACTGTGTGGGGCAATCGCAGGTACAGACCCGCGTCCTATCACTGTGTGGGGCAATCGCAGGTACAGACCCGCGTCCTATCACTGTGTGGGGCAATCGCAGGTACAGACCCGCGTCCTATCACTGTGTGGGGCAATCGCAGGTACAGACCCACGTCCCATCACTGTGTGGGGCAATCGCAGGTACAGACCCGCGTCCCATCACTGTGTGGGGCAATCGCAGGTACAGACCCGCGTCCCATCACTGTGTGGGGCAATCGCAGGTACAGACCAACCTCCCATCACTGTGTGGGGCAATCGCAGGTACAGACCAACCTCCCATCACTGTGTGGGGCAATCGCAGGTACAGACCCGCGTCCCATCACTGTGTGGGGCAATCGCAGGTACAGACCCGCGTCCCATCACTGTGGGGCAATCACAGGTACAGACCAACCTCCCATCACTGTGTGGGGCAATCGCAGGTACAGACCCGCGTCCCATCACTGTGTGGGGCAATCACAGGTACAGACCAACCTCCCATCACTGTGTGGGGCAATCGCAGGTACAGACCGGCCTCCCATCACTGTGTGGGGCAATCGCAGACCCGCGTCCTATCACTGTGTGGGGCAATCGCAGGTACAGACCAACCTCCCATCACTGTGTGGGGGAATCGCAGGTACAGACCCGCGTCCCATCACTGTGTGGGGGAATCGCAGGTACAGACCCGCGTCCCATCACTGTGTGGGGCAATCGCAGGTACAGACCAACCTCCCATCACTGTGTGGGGCAATCGCAAGTACAGACCCGCATCCCATCACTGTGTGGGGGAATCACAGACACAGACCCACGTCCTATCACCATGTGAGGGAGTCGCAGGTAGAGACCTGCGTCCTATCACTGTGTGGGGGAATCACAGACGCAGACATGCGTCCCGTCAGCCTGCGGGGGAATCACAGACACAGACATGCGTCCCGTCAGCCTGCGGGGGAATCACAGACACAGACACGCGTCCCGTCAGCCTGCGGGGAATCACAGACACAGACACGCGTCCCGTCAGCCTGCGGGGGAATCACAGACAAACGTCCCACCCCTGGACAGTAGCCCTGAGAAGCTCCTTGGATGAGAGTTACTGAATAGCATTGGTCTGCTCAATACTAGTTCAGTAAACATTTTAGTGATTAAATATTAAAGGCTAGCAAAGCACAATAAAGGCAATTAATACAACATGCAAAGTATATAATCAGTTGCAGTATCTCTTACTGTCTGTTTAAGTAATTATAAATTTCTAAAAGCACCTTTCTTTTCACTCCTGCTACTGTGTGTGGTTCAGGTTTCAGTTGCTGTGTTCTCTATTTACCCACATCTTTAACTAACAAATCAAGTCACAGTCAAATCGTGGAGAAAGACTTCACTATTACAGCAGGTTGCAAATGTGATTTGCTTCTGTACAACCATAAACCTGTAGCTTCAAGATATATCACCTGGGGGGTCTCCACAGAGAGATACATCTCCTGGGGGGTCTCCACAGAGAGATACATCTCCTGGGGGGTCTCCACAGAGAGATACATCTCCTGGGGGGTCTCCACAGAGAGATACATCACCTGGGGGGGTCTCCACAGAGAGGTACATCACCTGGGGGGGGGGGGGGGGTCTCCACAGAGAGATACATCTCCTGGGGGGGGGGGGGGGGGGGGGGGTCTCCACAGAGAGATACATCTCCTGGGGGGTCTCCACAGAGAGATACATCACCTGGGGGGTCTCCACAGAGAGATACATCACCTGGGGGGGTCTCCACAGAGAGATACATCACCTGGGGGGGTCTCCACAGAGAGGTACATCACCTGGGGGGTCTCCACAGAGAGATACATCACCTGGGGGGTCTCCACAGAGAGATACATCACCTGGGGGGTCTCCACAGAGAGATACATCTCCTGGGGGGTCTCCACAGAGAGATACATCTCCTGGGGGGTCTCCACAGAGAGATACATCACCTGGGGGGTCTCCACAGAGAGATACATCACCTGGGGGGGTCTCCACAGAGAGATACATCTCCTGGGGGGTCTCCACAGAGAGATGTGTCACCTGGGGGTTCTCCACAGAGAGATGTGTCACCTGGGGGGTCTCCACAGAGAGATACATCTCCTGGGAGGGTCTGCAGAGAAGGTTTGAAACATTAGACAAAAAGTATAGTAACTTCTTAAACTGATTCAGAAAATTTCCAAAGGGAAGGAACTTGGACCAGAATATGGCAAATTGTATACAAGGTGTAAAACATTTTCTACATAATGAGGAGTTTGTGATGTTACACAGCATCGACGATTACTGGTGCCAAGTACTCGGAATGCCTGACGCCGAAGGAGAAAGCGGGAGCCACATTGCGGTTTACAACGACCTGTGTGTGAGGTCAAAGAGAGGCATTGTGATCATTTCAGGCGAGTAAGGTGGGCATTTCATATTGCGGAGTGACTGCTGCCAACCAACCGGAAGCTGCGCAGAAGCGTTCTGTGCATAAATCTGTGGTGGTTTAAGTATGAATGTATAATAATAGTCATATCGCAGGCCTGGAGCTATGGGCTGGTTTAGTAACGGATAACAGCGCAGGTTGGATTAAGTATTAATGTGTGATATCTTCGCGGGGGGAGGGTCGCAGAGATTTATTTGTACGGAGCGCGAGTGCCGTGTGAAGGGAAAGGAGAAGAGAATTAATAAAAATAAGAGAATTAATAAAATGGATGTTTACTGTGTTTTGCTGGCAGAGATTTTCTTTCCCTGGTGCGGCTCTGTTCGGCAGCAGCGATCTCTCCTCACCTCCCCCTCCCCTCCTTTCTCTCTCAAAGTGTTTTTTTTGTGATGGCGACAATATTTTCTTTTCAGTTCGCGAACAACCGACAAAACCCTGAAACTGCGCTCGCGCAACGACTTCAACTTGGTTTGCAGCAGTCGCGACCTTCATATTTATAGTCTGTTTCATTCTAGATAACTGAATAATAAGAATATTGGTTAGATCAAAACTACCTTTTTATACGAACATGTTCTCCGATTATAAAGCGAATTAAAACTACAATGCTCCACGATCCTCTTAAAAACAATTCAATGTATCTCAAATGGTCCTTTACATAGAATGTACAGCACAGAAACAGGCCATTCGGCCCAACTGGTCTGTGCTGGTGTTGGCGCTCTACACGAGTCTCCTCCCACCCTTTAATAAATGCAGAATTTATCTGGTGGTTAGCCCGTGTAGGCGCACACAGCACTGAACGCTACACTCCCTTCACACTCTCGCCACTATCCAGCATTCAGCCCTCACATCAAACAATATAGTCAGTTGACTGAAAAGTGTAAATAGCAGACTCTTTGTATTTGACAATCTCCAGCTGTACCGGCCCCTTCTGATCAGATGTGGCTCGAGTGCAGCAGAAGTGCTTCAGACCATCATTTCTGATGGTTTTAAATTCAGTTTCTGTTGTGAGTTAAAAAAATTATTTTCTGTTTCCACCTCATAAGAACATAAGAATTAGGAGTCGGCCATTCGGCCCCTCGAGCCTGCTCTGCCATTCAATAAGATCATGGCTGATCATTGACCTCAACTCCACTATCCCGCCCGATCCCCATATCCCTTAATTCCCTTAGTATCCAAAACGCTTTGAATATACTCGATGACTGAGCCTCCACAGCCCCCTGGGGTAGAGAATTCCAAAGATTCACAACCCTCTGAAGAAATTCCTCCTCATCTCAGTCTTAAATGGCCTACCCCTTATCCTGAGACTATACCCCCAAGTTCTAGACTCTCCAGCCAGGGGACACAACCTCTCAGCATCTACCCTGTCAGTCCCCCTCAGAATCTTATATGTTTTAATGAGATCACCTCTCATTCTTCTAAATTCCCGAGAGTGTAAGCCCAATCTACAGCTTCAGCTCTCTTCCCTTTTGCAGACCCCATAAGCTATACCCGGGTCCATGGGAAAAGGGGCGGATCACAGAACACAGTCCCAAAAACACAGGTGGAAATCCCAGACACCCGTGTAATGCATACGGCATTGAACTTGCTGAGTCAGCTGAAAGCAAGGTCGACTTATAAAGTAATGGAAACGTGGAATGTGATTCCAAGACCACAGGTGTTTGCTAAATCCTGGTTGTCTGGTATTCTAGTGTTCGTCTAATTCTCTGAATTTTATAACTCGGCCTAAATTTGTAAATTAATTTCTCCGAGGTTCGGCTTGCAGAATCTCTGGTCTCTGTTATTTCCAGTGATTTGAATAGACTGAAAATGAGCTGGGAATTCTACATAAATTCCAGTGTGCTTTTTACTGCCATTTGGGAATTGTTAATTGCAGGCTTCGCTCAGCTTCCGACTTGTGCGCTTGGCCACTGAGAAAGTATTTTGCTATAAGTAAAGCAACAAGTAAAACCGAGAACAACACCACTGTCGGGAGTTAGAGAGAGAGTGCATTACGCTGACCACTTGAAGGTTCCTGCACAAGTAACAGTGTCTTTCAGTTCTTCCCTTGTGTATTTTATGCATTAAACCTATTTCAGACACCGAGGAGTCCGGTCCCGCACACCGAGGAGTCCGGTCCCGCACGCCGAGGAGTCCGGTCCCGCACGCCGAGGAGTCCGGTCCCGCACGCCGAGGAGTCCGGTCCCGCACGCCGAGGAGTCCGGTCCCGCACGCCGAGGAGTCCGGTCCCGCACGCCGAGGCGTCCGGTCCCGCACGCCGAGGCGTCCGGTCCCGCACGCCGAGGAGTCCGGTCCCGCACGCCGAGGCGTCCGGTCCCGCACGCCGAGGCGTCCGGTCCCGCACGCCGACACTGCCAGTTCTCTCCCATGACCTTGTGAATGGAGATTGAGGGCTGCTGGGCACTGCAGACAGTTCATGTCTGGAGCAGACGTCAGACTGTCAGTGAATGGGATTCCACGCACTGCCTGTTCCTAGGCTGCCTTCCGGCTCGTCGCTTTCAACACACGAATAAAGAGAGACAGAGAACTTCCATTTCTCCCGCGCCTTTCACCACCTCCGGACGTCCCAAAGCGCTTTACAACCAATTAAGTATTTTTTGAAGTGTGGTCACTGTTGTAATGTAGGAAACGCGGCAGCCAATTTGCACACAGCAAGCTCCCACAAACAGCAATGTGATAAATGACCAGATTCAGTGATGTTGGTTGAGGGCTAAGCATTGGCCAGGACACCGGGGAGAACTCGCCCGCTCTTCGAATAGAGCCGTAGGGGGCAGACGCCCGGGGCCTCAGTCCTGCATTGGGAGTGTTGGCCTGGATTATGAGCTTGAGTCTCTGGAGTGGGACTTGAACCCACGACCTTCTGACTCAGAGGCGAGAGAGCTACCTGACGACGGTAGTAAGTGTTGGGCTATTCACCTCCCTTTCAAACATTTAGGATTGTGGAAACTGAGCAGAACTCGCTTCCACCTTGGTTCCAGTTTGGTGCAAGATGATTGAGGCAGATTCTCTGGTCTGTTGACTGAACGTAGAGTGGCAGAAGAGAGAATTATCAATTCAATTCAGCAACAAAAGCTGCTTCTTGTTGCTGCTAATTGTGGATTGATTATTAGAATTCGTCACAGGTTCTGCATTTTAATTGTTTCTGCTAATTGATATTTTCTCCACAACTGAATTGAAACCTATGCTAAGTGATGTCACAAAGGGACTGAGTCTGGAACTCGTTACCATTTGTAATTAACAATAACCTGTATTTACACAGCGCCTTTAACGCAGTAAAATGTCCCAAGGCGCTTCACAGGAGCGATTATCAGACAAAATTTGACACCGAGCCTCATGAGATATTAGGACAGGTGACCAAAAGCTTGGTCAAAGAGGTCGGTTTTAAGGAGTGTCTTAAAGGAGGAGAGAGGTGGAGAGGTTTAGGGAGGGAATTCCAGAGTTTGGGGCCTAGGCAGCTGAAGGCACGGCCGCCAATGGTGGAGCGATGGAAATCGGGGATGCTCAAGAGGCCAGAATTGGAGGAGTGCAGAGATCTCAGAGGATTGTAGGGCTGGAGGAGATTCCAGAGATAGGGAGAGGCGAGCATGATAAAATGGTGATTTGAAAAGGCCTTGTGACGTCAACAGGCACCGTGTTATCCAGTTCAACCCGCTTACGGAGAAACGCTACACGCTCAGGCAGCAGACATTTCCCACCCTCCTGGTGCGACTGTCTGCCCATTGGATAGAGCCATGATCAGGAGCCCTGCCCTGCCATTCACTGGTGATAGGACAGAAAGTTCTGTGGGATTCACATTACCTTCTCTGGACTGTGACTCCCAGGCCCCGGTTTTCTTGTTGAATCGCTGGGCAGCTGGTTCCGACCTATTATACTGAAGTGAGGCGGTTTGTACTTGTATATGTTGGGATCAGTGACTCTGTATGCACCAGGTCCTGGAGTCTGAGAAAAGAAATCAAAATGGTGATTTGAAAAGGCCTTGTGACGTCAACACGCACCGCGCTATCCAGTGCAACCCGCTTATGGAGAAACGCTACGCGCTCAGGCAGCAAACATTTCCCACCCTCCTGGTGCGACTGTCTGCCCATTGGATAGAGTCATGATCACGAGCCCTGCCCTGCTGTTCGTGCCAGAATTCGTTGCCTCACCGATATGTTGTGCGTTCATCCAACTGACAGAAACTGTGACACTTTAACAAATGGGAATCGGGGGGGGGGGGAACTCTCCACTGGCTGGAGTCATACCGAGCACAAAGGAAGATGGTTGTGGTGGTTGGAGGCCAATCATCTCAGCCCCAGGACATCACTGCAGGAGTTCCTCAGGGCAGTGTCCTAGACCCAACCATCTTCAGCTGCTTCATCAATGACCTTCCCTCCAACATAAAGTCAGAAGTGGGGATGTTTGCTGATGATTTTTTTTTAATTTGTTTATGGGATCTGGGCGTCGCTGACAAGGCCAGCATTTATTGCCCATCCCTAGTTGCCCTTGAGAAGGTGGTGGTGAGCCGCCTTCTTGAACTGCTGCAGTCCGTGTGGTGAAGGTGCTCCCACAGTGCTGTTAGGGAGGGAGTTCCAGGATTTTGACCCAGTGACGATGAAGGATCGGCGATATATTTCCAAGTCAGGATGGTGTGTAACTTGGAGGGGAACTTGGTGTGGTGGTGTTCCCATGCGCCTGCTGCCCTTGTCCTTCTAGGTGGTAGAGGTCGCGGGTTTGGGAGGTGCTGCTGAAGAAGCCTTGGCGAGTTGCTGCAGTGCATCTTGTAGATGGTACACACTGCAGCCACGGTACGCCGATGGTGGAGGGAGTGGATGTTTAAGGTGGTGGATGGGGTGCCAATCAAGCGGGCTGCTTTGTCCTGGATGGTGTCGAGCTTCTCGAGTGTTGTTGGAGCTGCACTCATCCGGGCAAGTGGAGAGTATTCCATCACACTCCTGACTTGTGCCTTGTAGATGGTGGAAAAGCTTTGCTGATGATTGAGAGTAGACTGATGGGGCGGTAATTGGCCGGATTGGATTTGTCCTGCTTTTTGTGGACAGGACATACCTGGGCAGTTTTCCACATTGTCAGATAGATGCCAGTGTTGTAGCTGTACTGGAACAGCTTGGCTAGAGGCGCGGCTAGTTCTGGAGCACAAGTCTTCAGCATGACAGCCGGAATGTTGTCGGGGCCCACAGCCTTTGCTGTATCCAGTGCACTCAGCCGTTTCTTGATATCACGTGGAGTGAATCGAATTGGCTGAAGACTGGCTTCTGCGATGGTGGGGAACTCAGGAGGAGGCCGATATGGATCATCCACTCGGCTCTTCTGGCTGAAGATGGTTGCAAACGCTTCAGCCTTGTCTTTTGCACTCACATGCTGGGCTCCACCATCATTGAGGATGGGGATATTCATGGAGCCTCCTCCTCCCGTTAGTTGTTTAATGGTCCACCACCATTCACGACTGGATGAGGCAGGACTGCAGAGCTTTGATCTGATCCATTGATTGTGGGATCGCTTAGCTCTGTCTATAGCATGCTGCTTCTGCTTTTTAGTATGCATGTAGTCCTGTGTTGCAGCTTCCTCAGGTTGGCACCTCATTTTTAGGTACACCTGGTGCTGCTCCTGGCATGCTCTTCTACACTCCTTATTGAACCAGGGTTGGTCCCCTAGCTTGATGGTAATGGTAGAGTAAGGGGATATGCTGGGTCATGAGGTTACAGATTGTGGTGGAATACAATTCTGCTGCTGCTGATAGCCCACAGCGCCTCATGGATGCCCAGTTTTGAGCTGCTAGATCTGTTCTGAATCTATCCCATTTAGCACGGTGGTAATGCCACACAACACGATGGAGGGTGTCCTCAGTGTGAAGACGGGACTTCATCTCCACAATGACTGTGCGGTGGTCACTGTTACCAATACTGTCATGGACAGATGCATCTGCGACAGGTAGATTGGTGAGGACGAGGTCAAGTACGTTTTTCCCTCGTGTTGGTTCTCTCACCACTTGTTGCAGGCCCAGACTGGCAGTTATGTCCTTCAGGATTCGGCCAGCTCGGTCAGTAGTGGTGCTACCGAGCCACTCTTGGTGATGGACATTGAAGTCCCCCACCCAGAGTACATTCTGTGCCCTTGCTACTCTCAGTGCTTCTTCCAAGTGGTGTTCAACATGGAGGAGTACTGATTCATCAGCTGAGGGAGGGCGGTAGGTGGTAATCAGCAGGAGATTTCCTTGCCCATGCTTGACCTGAAGCCATGAGACTTCATGGGGTTCGGAGTCAATGTTGAGGTCTCCCAGGGCCACTCCTTCCCAACTGTATACCACTGTGTCGCCACCCCTGGTGGGACAGGACATACCCAGGGATGGTGATGGAGGAGTTCGGGACATTGGCTGAAAGGTATGATTCTGAGAGTATGACTTTGTCAGGCTGTTGCTTGACTCGTCTGTGGGGCAGCTCTCCCAATTTTGGCACAAGTCCCCAGATGTTGGTGAGGAAGACTTTGCAGGGTCGACTGGGCTGGGTGTGCCATTGTCGTGTCCGTAGCCGGTGCCGAGGTCGATGCCGGGTGGTCTGTCTGGTTTTATTCTTATTACTGTGTTTCGTAGCGGTTTGTTACAACTGAGTGGCTTGCTAGGCCATTTCAGAGGGCAGTTAAGAGTCAACCACATTGCTGTGGGTCTGGAGTCACATATAGGCCCAGACCAGGTAAGGACAGCAGATTTCCTTCCCTAAAGGACATTAGTGAACCACAGTGAACAGTGTTCAGTTCCATTCGCAACTCCGCAAATAATGAAGCAGTCCATGCCCGCATGCATCAAAACCTGGATGACATTCAGGCTTGGGCTGATAAGTGGCAGGTAACATTCGTGCCACACAAGTGCCAAGCAATGACTATCTCCAACAAGCGAGCGTCTAACCACCTCCCCTTCACATTCAACGGCATTACCATTGCCGAATCCCCCACCATCAACATCCTGGGGGTCACCATTGACCAGAAACTTAACTGGACCAGCCACATAAATACTGTGGCAAAAAGAGCAGGTCAGAGGCTAGGTATTCTGCGGCGAGTGTCTCACCTCCTGACTCCCCAAAGCCTTTCCACCATCTACAAGGCACAAGTCAGGAGTGTGATGGAATACTCTCCACTTGCCTGGATGAGTGCAGCTCCAACAGCACTCAAGAAGCTCGACACCATCCAGGACAAAACAGCCCGCTTGATTGGCACCCCATCCACCACCTTAAATATTCACTCCCTCCACCACCGGCGCACCGTGGCTGCAGTGTGTACCATCTACAAGATGCACTGCAGCAACTCGCCAAGGCTTCTTCGACAGCACCTCCAAAACCCGTGACCTCTTTCACCTAGAAGGACAAGGGCAGCAGACGCATGGGAACACCACCACCTCCAAGTTCCCCTCCAAGTCACACACCATCCTAACTTGGAAGTATATCGCCGTTCCTTCATCGTCGCTGGATCAAAATCCTGGAACTCCCTCCCTAACAGCACTGTGGGAGTACCTTCACCACACGGACTGCAGCGGTTCAAGAAGGCGGCTCACCACCACCTTCTCAAGGGCAACTAGGGATGGGCAATAAATGCTGGCCTTGCCAGTGATGCTAATATCCTGTGAATGAATAATTTTTAAAAAAGTTGCTGAGTCCTAATCGGGAGATAAAATTCAACAATTCCTGGTCACGCTGGTGTCTGTTTTAAGTTGTCAGCCGTGGCTCGGTGAGCAGCACTCTCACCTCTCAGTCAGAAGGTCGTGGGTTCAAGTCCCACTCCAGAGACTTGAGCACAATATCCAGGCTGACACTCCCTGTGTGGTAATGATGGAGTGCTGCACTGTCAGAGGTGCCGTCTTTCGGATGAGATGTTAAACTAAAGTCTGCCCTCTCAGGTGGACATAAAAGAGCAGGGGAGTTCTCCCCGGTGTCCTCATAGAAACTTACAGCACAGAAGGAGGCCGTTCGGCCTGTCGTGCCTGTGCTGACTCTTTGAAAGAGCAGTCGCACTCAGTCCCCCCCTCCCCCCGCTTTTTGTCCGTAACCCTGAGAATTCCTCATCCTCCAGGACCCGTCCAACTCCCTTTTAAAATTATTGATGGAATCAGCTTCCACCACAGGTAGTGTTCCAGATCTTCTCTCCAGATCTTCTCTCCTGATCTTAAGGTCCTGAGGCCAACATTTATCAGTCAACCAACAATCACTAAAACTGATTATCTGGTTATTATCACATTGCTGTTTGTGGGACTTTGCTGTGCGCAAATTAGCTGCCACATTTCCTACATTACGATAGTGAGTATGGGCTCAAGTCTCTGGAGTGGGACTTAAACCCACAACCTTCTGACTGAGAGGTGAGAGTGCTACCCACTGAGCCACAGCTGACACCAACTCCTTTTCTCGGACTATGGATGGATTAATGGGGGTTCCTGTCTAACCCAGCAGGACGGTCTGTCCTGTGCTGTGTGCGAGCGGTGGTTTGTGCTTTCGTACTTGCTGTCACTTGTTCGGAAAGTTGCCATTTGACCCAAAGTATCGTCTTCCATCTGCACTTAATTTTCCACTTGCAGCAGCAAAGCAAACTAGGGCAGTTCCTTCCTGTACCGGCCATCAACTCCAAATCTAAATATTTAATCTAATCTCATCCTGAACGAGAGAACTAGCATTAATGTAACACGTTCTCAGGATCTCCCAAAGCAATTCATTACTTTTGAAGTGCAGTCACTGTTATTATATTGACAAACATGGCAACCAATTTTTACACAGCTCGCCCATTCAGGAGGGAAATCAGGGAGCGCTTTTTCACACAAAGGGTAGTGGAAATCTGGAACTCCCTCCCCCAAAAAGCTGTGGATGCTGGGGGACAATTGGAACTTTCAAAACTGAGATCGATAAATTTTTATTCGGTAAGGGTGTCAAGGGATGTGGAGCAAAGACGGGTAAATGAAGTTAAGATACAGATCAGCCATGTTCTAACTGAATGGTGGAACATGCTCGAGGACCTGAATGGCCTCCTCCTGTTCCTATCTTCCTAAGATCCCACAAACAGCAATGAGATAAATGACCAGTTAATCTGTTCTGTGATGTTGGTTGAGGGATAGATATTAGTCAAGATACCAGATTTACTTCTCTGTGTTTTACATTCACCTGAGAGGGCAGACAGGCACTCTGTTGAAGGAAATGTCAGCCTAGATTGTGCGCTGGAACATTGTAATGGGGCTTAACCCCATGATCTGACTCAGGCGAGAGTGCTACCAACTGAGCCACGGCTAACATTTGTAAAGTGCTGAAAATGCAAGGAGCAAGGGGATAGGGTTCAAACACCCGAATCATTTGCTCTGTACAGGGACTCCGTTCTCAACTTCTCACATTTTAATTCAGCCGTTGAACCATACCACGGGACGGTGAGGTGTGTTCTGGACGGGACGGCTTTGCCTCAATCCCTGTGGTGAAGAACTGAGCCCTTGTGAAACACGTGCCCCTCGCGCGATCGGGAACTTAGCGCGTGTTGAGACACTGTGGCCCATCACAGAATGGCACTGGATTACTGAGCAACCTATGGTGCCAATACCCCCTCAGTTCTACCACATCCCTCACAGCTTTTTCAGTTCCAGTCTTGGAGCATTCCGGTGTGTGTTGGCCCGTGTTCATCCTGTGACCACGTTCCACCCTCCGTGCCAACTAGTTGGAGACCAGTTTAGGGTCAGGTCTGAGAACGTCACCTCATGATCGAACTGTGTGTTGTGATGTGATGGCAACACCTCCACCTCCAAGATCCCCTCCGAGTCACACTCCATCCCTACTTGGAAATATGTCGGCCATTCCTTCATCGTGCGCGGTCCCTTGAACTGGCTGCGTGGCCCATTCAACAAGGTTTGTTCCTTGTAAAAGCCGGTGAGCGTCCTGTGTGGGACCTCCAGACCGCTGCGCGGCCGAGCAGCTTAGCGGAAACATTGACCAGCACCCACTGAAGGGCCAATAGGGACGGACAATAAACCAGCAACGCCCATGTCCCCAGAATGATTAAATTACAGCGAGGAACCTCTTTAGTGTAAAGGTGTTGACGCACTGAACTAACTGGGAGCGTTCTGACCCCCGAGCGGGTCTGTGCTGCTTCAGTTGCTTTGGGCAGTATTGCTGTCAACAAGCCGAGCCTCTCGCACCAGATATTAACCGATGTTACCGAGGTGAGAGTGCCGTTCGGAACCAGGTGTGGACAGACGGTACCTTCTGGAAGTCTTCATGGAAACTGCCGATCTTCGTCCGTCCGCTGAGGGAGAAATTGGCGGAAGAGGTTTTGGCCACAATGTTTGGGCCGAGGACGGAAGGCAGTCGGTAGGCCGCAGGACCTGGAACAAGAGACAAGGGCCCGTTAGCTTCGGAACTCGCTCTAGAGAACGGATTGAAATCAATAAGAAATTCTCCCGTCGCAAAACGATGAAATCCAACGAAACAGGTGCTGCAAATGAATCTGTTTCCGTGGCGTTTATCAACACGAGTCACTGGGTGTTACTCCTGCGAGAATCTACGCCACTGAATGATTAAACTCAGCCCTGCTAATGTTCAACAAGACAAGTGAAGTGACCACACCTGGTGACCGGTCAACCCTGAAACCTTTCGTCCTTCCGGCGATGGAGAATGCAGGAGCTGCACTGAATGCTGACCTCCCTGACTGCTCCGGGGCATAGGTACCTGGACAGAGAACAGACATGACACCATTCAGCACCTGTGAGAACATCAACCCATCGGCGAACACTGGAGCAAGCACAGTCCTGTAACGGGGGCCGGGGGCATAGAACAGTAACCGGGGGTGCGTTGGATGGGGTACAGTGTGTGTGTGAGGGTGGGGGGTTGGATGGGGTACAGTGTGTGTGTGAGGGTGGGGAGTTGGATGGGGTACAGTGTGTGTGAAAGGGTGGGGAGTTGGATGGGGTACAGTGTGTGTGAAAGGGTGGGGAGTTGGATGGGGTACAGTGTGTGTGTGTGAGGGTGGGGAGCTGGATGGGGTACAGTGTGTGTGAAAGGGTGGGGAGTTGGATGGGGTACAGTGTGTGTGAAAGGGTGGGGAGCTGGATGGGGTACAGTGTGTGAGGGTGGGGAGTTGGATGGGGTACAGTGTGTGAGGGTGGGGAGTTGGATGGGGTACAGTGTGTGTGAGGGTGGGGAGTTGGATGGGGTACAGTGTGTGTGGGGGTGGGGAGTTGGATGGGGTGCAGTGTGTGTGTGAGGGTGGGGAGTTGGATGGGGTGCAGTGTGTGTGTGAGGGTGGGGGGTTGGATGGGGTACAGTGTGTGTGAGAGGGTGGGGAGTTGGATGGGGTACAGTGTGTGTGAGAGGGTGGGGAGTTGGATAGGGTACAGTGTGTGAAAGGGTGGGGGGTTGGATGGGGTACAGTGTGTGTGAGGGAGGGGAGTTGGATGGGGTACAGTGTGTGTGAGGGTGGGGAGTTGGATGGGGTACAGTGTGTGTGAGAGGGTGGGGAGTTGGATGGGGTACAGTGTGTGTGAGGGTGGGGAGTTGGATGGGGTGCAGTGTGTGTGTGAGGGTGGGGGGTTGGATGGGGTACAGTGTGTGTGAGAGGGTGGGGAGTTGGATGGGGTACAGTGTGTGTGAGAGGGTGGGGAGTTGGATGGGGTACAGTGTGTGTGAGGGTGGGGGGTTGGATGGGGTACAGTGTGTGTGAGAAAGTGTGGGGAGTTGGATGGGGTACAGTGTGTGTGAGGGTGGGGTGTTGGATGGGGTACAGTGTGTGTGAGGGTGGGGGGTTGGATGGGGTACAGTGTGTGTGTGAGGGTGGGGAGTTGGATGGGGTACAGTGTGTGTGGGGGGTTGGATGGGGTACAGTGTGTGTGTGAGGGTGGGGAGTTGGATGGGGTACAGTGTGTGTGAGGGTGGGGAGCTGGATGGGGTACAGTGTGTTTGAGGGTGGGGAGTTTGATGGGGTACAGTGTGTGTGTGTGTGGGTGGGGAGTTGGATGGGGTACAGTGTGTGTGGGAGTTGGATGGGGTACAGTGTGTGTGTGAGGGTGGGGAGTTGGATGGGGTACAGTGTGTGTGAGGGTGGGGAGTTGGATGGGGTACAGTGAGTGTGTGAGAGTGGGGAGTTGGATGGGGTACAGTGTGTGTGTGAGGGTGGGGGGTTGGATGGGGTATAGTGTGTGTGTGTGAAAGGGTGGGGAGTCGGTTCCCTGGGCTGGGGGTCTGGGACGGGTTGGGTTCCCTGGACTGTGGGTCTGGGACGGGTTGGATTCCCTGGGCTGGGAGTCTGGGACGGGTTGGATTCCCTGGGCTGGGAGTCTGGGACGGGTTGGATTCCCTGGGCTGGGAGTCTGGGACGGGTTGGATTCCCTGGGCTGGGGGTCTGGGACGGGTTGGATTCCCTGGGCTGGGGGTCTGGGACGGGTTGGATTCCCTGGGCTGGGATGTCTGGGACGAGTTGGGTTCCCTGGGCTGGGAGTCTGGGACGGGTTGGATTCCCTGGGCTGGGCGTCTGGGACGGGTTGGATTCCCTGGGCTGGGGGTCTGGGACGGGTTGGATTCCCTGGGCTGGGAGTCTGGGACGGGTTGGGTTACCTGGGCTGGGGGTCTGGGACGGGTTGGATTCCCTGGGCTGGGAGTCTGGGACGGGTTGGGTTCCCTGGGCTGGGACGGGTTGGGTTCCCGGGGCTGGGGGTCTGGGACGGGTTGGGTTCCCTGGACTGGGAGTCTGGGACGGGTTGGGTTCCCTGGGCTGGGACGGGTTGGGTTCCCTGGGCTGGGAGTCTGGGACCGGTTGGGTTCCCTGGGCTGGGAGTCTGGGACGGGTTGGGTTCCCTGGGCTGGGACGGGTTGGGTTCCCGGGGCTGGGGGTCTGGGACGGGTTGGGTTCCCTGGGCTGGGGGTCTGGGACGGGTTGGGTTCCCTGGGCTGGGGGTCTGGGACGAGTTGGGTTCCCTGGGCTGGGGGTCTGGGACGGGTTGGGTTCCCTGGACTGAGGGTCTGGGACGGGTTGGTTTCCCTGAGCTGGGACGGGTTGGTTTCCCTGGACTGGGGGTCTGTGACGGGTTGGGTTCCCTGGGCTGGGGGTCTGGGACGGGTTGGGTTCCCTGGGCTGGGACGGGTTGGGGGTCTGGGACGGGTTGGGTTCCCTGGACTGGGGGTCTGGGACGGGTTGGGTTCCCTGGACTGGGGGTCTGGGACGGGTTGGGTTCCCTGGGCTGGGGGTCTGGGACGGGTTGGGTTCCCTGGGCTGGGGGTCTGGGACGGGTTGGGTTCCCTGGGCTGGGACGGGTTGGGTTCCCTGGGCTGGGACGGGTTGGGTTCCCTGGGCTGGGACGGGTTGGGTTCCCTGGGCTGGGACGGGTTGGGTTCCCTGGGCTGGGACGCGTTGGGTTCCCTGGGCTGGGACGCGTTGGGTTCCCTGGACTGGGGGTCTGGGACGGGTTGGGTTCCCGGGGCTGGGGGTCTGGGACGGGTTGGGTTCCCGGGGCTGGGGGTCTGGGACGGGTTGGGTTCCCGGGGCTGGGGGTCTGGGACGGGTTTGGTTCCCGGGGCTGGGGGTCTGGGACGGGTTGGGTTACCTGGGCCCGGAGTCTGGGACAGGTTGGGTTACCTGGGCTGGGGGTCTGGTACGGGTTGGGTTCCCGGGGCTGGGGGTCTGGGACGAGTTGGGTTACCTGGGCTGGGGGTCTGGGACGGGTTGGGTTCCCTGGGCTGGGGGTCTGGGACGAGTTGGGTTACCTGGGCTGGGGGTCTGGGACGAGTTGGGTTACCTGGGCTGGTGGTCTGGGACGAGTTGGGTTACCTGGGCTGGGGGTCTGGGACGGGTTGGGTTCCCTGGGCTGGGGGTCTGGGACGAGTTGGGTTACCTGGGCCCGGAGTCTGGGACGGGTTGGGTTACCTGGGCTGGGGGTCTGGGACGGGTTGGGTTCCCTGGGCTGGGGGTCTGGGACGAGTTGGGTTACCTGGGCTGGGGGTCTGGGACGAGTTGGGTTACCTGGGCTGGGGGTCTGGGACGAGTTGGGTTACCTGGGCTGGGGGTCTGGGACGAGTTGGGTTACCTGGGCTGGGGGTCTGGGACGAGTTGGGTTACCTGGGCTGGGGGTCTGGGACGAGTTGGGTTCCCTGGGCCCGGAGTCTGGAACGGCCTGAGGTCCTTGGGCCCGGAGTCTGGGACGAGTTGGGTTCCCTGGGCTGGGGGGCTGGGACGGGTTGGGTTCCCTGGGCTGGGGGGCTGGGACGGGTTGGGTTCCCTGGGCTGTGGGTCTGGGACGGGTTGGGTTCCCTGGGCTGGGGGTCTGGGACGGGTTGGGTTCCCTGGGCTGGGGGTCTGGGACGGGTTGGGTTCCCTGGGCTGTGGGTCTGGGACGGGTTGGATTCCCTGGGCTTGGGGGTCTGGGATGAGTTGGGTTCCCTGGGCTGGGGGTCTGGGACGGGTTGGGTTCCCTGGGCTGGGAGTCTGGGACGGGTTGGATTCCCTGGGCTGGGAGTCTGGAACGGGTTGGGTTACCTGGGCTGGGGGTCTGGGACGGGTTGGATTCCCTGGGCTGGGAGTCTGGGACAGGTTGGGTTCCCTGGGCTGGGACGGGTTGGGTTCCCGGGGCTGGGGGTCTGGGACGGGTTGGGTTCCCTGGACTGGGAGTCTGGGACGGGTTGGGTTCCCTGGGCTGGGACGGGTTGGGTTCCCGGGGCTGGGGGTCTGGGACGGGTTGGGTTCCCTGGGCTGGGGGTCTGGGACGGGTTGGGTTCCCTGGGCTGGGGTCTGGGACGAGTTGGGTTGCCTGGGCTGGGGGTCTGGGACGGGTTGGGTTCCCTGGACTGAGGGTCTGGGACGGGTTGGTTTCCCTGAGCTGGGACGGGTTGGTTTCCCTGGACTGGGGGTCTGTGACGGGTTGGGTTCCCTGGGCTGGGGGTCTGGGACGGGTTGGGTTCCCTGGGCTGGGACGGGTTGGGGGTCTGGGACGAGTTGGGTTCCCTGGACTGGGGGTCTGGGACGGGTTGGGTTCCCTGGGCTGGGACGGGTTGGGTTCCCTGGGCTGGGAGTCTGGGACCGGTTGGATTCCCTGGGCTGGGAGTCTGGGACGGGTTGGGTTACCTGGGCTGGGGGTCTGGGACGGGTTGGATTCCCTGGGCTGGGAGTCTGGGACGGGTTGGGTTCCCTGGGCTGGGACGGGTTGGGTTCCCGGGGCTGGGGGTCTGGGACGGGTTGGGTTCCCTGGGCTGGGAGTCTGGGACGGGTTGGGTTCCCTGGGCTGGGACGGGTTGGGTTCCCTGGGCTGGGAGTCTGGGACCGGTTGGGTTCCCTGGGCTGGGAGTCTCGGACGGGTTGGGTTCCCTGGGCTGGGACGGGTTGGGTTCCCTGGGCTGGGGGTCTGGGACGGGTTGGGTTCCCTGGGCTGGGGGTCTGGGACGAGTTGGGTTGCCTGGGCTGGGGGTCTGGGACGGGTTGGGTTCCCTGGACTGAGGGTCTGGGACGGGTTGGTTTCCCTGAGCTGGGACGGGTTGGTTTCCCTGGACTGGGGGTCTGTGACGGGTTGGGTTCCCTGGGCTGGGGGTCTGGGACGGGTTGGGTTCCCTGGGCTGGGACGGGTTGGGGGTCTGGGACGAGTTGGGTTCCCTGGACTGGGGGTCTGGGACGGGTTGGGTTCCCTGGACTGGGGGTCTGGGACGGGTTGGGTTCCCTGGACTGGGGGTCTGGGACGACATGGGTTCCCTGGGCTGGGGGTCTGGGACGGGTTGGGTTCCCTGGGCTGGGACGGGTTGGGTTCCCTGGGCTGGGACGGGTTGGGTTCCCTGGGCTGGGACGGGTTGGGTTCCCTGGGCTGGGACGGGTTGGGTTCCCTGGGCTGGGGGTCTGGGACGGGTTGGGGGGTCTGGGACGGGTTGGGTTCCCTGGGCTGGGACGGGTTGGGTTCCCTGGGCTGGGACGCGTTGGGTTCCCTGGGCTGGGACGCGTTGGGTTCCCTGGGCTGGGACGCGTTGGGTTCCCTGGACTGGGGGTCTGGGACGGGTTGGGTTCCCGGGGCTGGGGGTCTGGGACGGGTTGGGTTCCCTGGGCTGGGGGTCTGGGACGGGTTGGGTTCCCAGGGCTGGGGGTCTGGGACGGGTTTGGTTCCCGGGGCTGGGGGTCTGGGACGGGTTGGGTTACCTGGGCCCGGAGTCTGGGACAGGTTGGGTTACCTGGGCTGGGGGTCTGGTACGGGTTGGGTTCCCGGGGCTGGGGGTCTGGGACGAGTTGGGTTACCTGGGCTGGGGGTCTGGGACGGGTTGGGTTCCCTGGGCTGGGGGTCTGGGACGAGTTGGGTTACCTGGGCTGGGGGTCTGGGACGAGTTGGGTTACCTGGGCTGGTGGTCTGGGACGAGTTGGGTTACCTGGGCTGGGGGTCTGGGACGGGTTGGGTTCCCTGGGCTGGGGGTCTGGGACGAGTTGGGTTACCTGGGCCCGGAGTCTGGGACGGGTTGGGTTACCTGGGCTGGGGGTCTGGGACGGGTTGGGCTCCCTGGGCTGGGGGTCTGGGACGAGTTGGGTTCCCTGGGCTGGGGGTCTGGGACGAGTTGGGTTACCTGGGCAGGGGGTCTGGGACGAGTTGGGTTACCTGGGCTGGGGGTCTGGGACGAGTTGGGTTACCTGGGCTGGGGGTCTGGGACGAGTTGGGTTACCTGGGCCCGGAGTCTGGGACGGGTTGGGTTCCCTGGGCTGGGGGTCTGGGACGAGTTGGGTTCCCTGGGCTGGGGGGCTGGGACGGGTTGGGTTCCCTGGGCTGGGGGGCTGGGACGGGTTGGGTTCCCTGGGCTGTGGGTCTGGGACGGGTTGGGTTCCCTGGGCTGGGGGTCTGGGACGGGTTGGGTTCCCTGGGCTGGGGGTCTGGGACGGGTTGGGTTCCCTGGGCTGTGGGTCTGGGACGGGTTGGATTCCCTGGGCTTGGGGGTCTGGGATGAGTTGGGTTCCCTGGGCTGGGGGTCTGGGACGGGTTGGGTTCCCTGGGCTGGGAGTCTGGGACGGGTTGGATTCCCTGGGCTGGGAGTCTGGGACGGGTTGGGTTCCCTGGGCTGGGGGTCTGGGACGGGTTGGGTTCCCTGGGCTGTGGGTCTGGGACGGGTTGGATTCCCTGGGCTTGGGGGTCTGGGATGAGTTGGGTTCCCTGGGCTGGGGGTCTGGGACGGGTTGGGTTCCCTGGGCTGGGAGTCTGGGACGGGTTGGATTCCCTGGGCTGGGAGTCTGGGACGGGTTGGATTCCCTGGGCTGGGGGTCTGGGACGGGTTGGATTCCCTGGGCTGGGAGTCTGGGACGGGTTGGGTTCCCTGGGCTGGGGGACTGGGACGGGTTGGATTCCCTGGGCTGGGGGTCTGGGACGGGTTGGATTCCCTGGGCTGGGAGTCTGGGACGGGTTGGGTTACCTGGGCTGGGGGTCTGGGACGGGTTGGATTCCCTGGGCTGGGAGTCTGGGACAGGTTGGGTTCCCTGGGCTGGGACGGGTTGGGTTCCCTGGGCTGGGGGTCTGGGACGGGTTGGGTTCCCTGGACTGGGAGTCTGGGACGGGTTGGGTTCCCTGGGCTGGGACGGGTTGGGTTCCCGGGGCTGGGGGTCTGGGACGGGTTGGGTTCCCTGGGCTGGGGGTCTGGGACGGGTTGGGTTCCCTGGGCTGGGGGTCTGGGACGAGTTGGGTTGCCTGGGCTGGGGGTCTGGGACGGGTTGGGTTCCCTGGACTGAGGGTCTGGGACGGGTTGGTTTCCCTGAGCTGGGACGGGTTGGTTTCCCTGGACTGGGGGTCTGTGACGGGTTGGGTTCCCTGGGCTGGGGGTCTGGGACGGGTTGGGTTCCCTGGGCTGGGACGGGTTGGGGGTCTGGGACGAGTTGGGTTCCCTGGACTGGGGGTCTGGGACGGGTTGGGTTCCCTGGGCTGGGACGGGTTGGGTTCCCTGGGCTGGGAGTCTGGGACCGGTTGGATTCCCTGGGCTGGGAGTCTGGGACGGGTTGGGTTACCTGGGCTGGGGGTCTGGGACGGGTTGGATTCCCTGGGCTGGGAGTCTGGGACGGGTTGGGTTCCCTGGGCTGGGACGGGTTGGGTTCCCGGGGCTGGGGGTCTGGGACGGGTTGGGTTCCCTGGGCTGGGAGTCTGGGACGGGTTGGGTTCCCTGGGCTGGGACGGGTTGGGTTCCCTGGGCTGGGAGTCTGGGACCGGTTGGGTTCCCTGGGCTGGGAGTCTCGGACGGGTTGGGTTCCCTGGGCTGGGACGGGTTGGGTTCCCTGGGCTGGGGGTCTGGGACGGGTTGGGTTCCCTGGGCTGGGGGTCTGGGACGAGTTGGGTTGCCTGGGCTGGGGGTCTGGGACGGGTTGGGTTCCCTGGACTGAGGGTCTGGGACGGGTTGGTTTCCCTGAGCTGGGACGGGTTGGTTTCCCTGGACTGGGGGTCTGTGACGGGTTGGGTTCCCTGGGCTGGGGGTCTGGGACGGGTTGGGTTCCCTGGGCTGGGACGGGTTGGGGGTCTGGGACGAGTTGGGTTCCCTGGACTGGGGGTCTGGGACGGGTTGGGTTCCCTGGACTGGGGGTCTGGGACGGGTTGGGTTCCCTGGACTGGGGGTCTGGGACGACATGGGTTCCCTGGGCTGGGGGTCTGGGACGGGTTGGGTTCCCTGGGCTGGGGGTCTGGGACGGGTTGGGTTCCCTGGGCTGGGACGGGTTGGGTTCCCTGGGCTGGGACGGGTTGGGTTCCCTGGGCTGGGACGGGTTGTGTTCCCTGGGCTGGGACGGGTTGGGTTCCCTGGGCTGGGGGTCTGGGACGGGTTGGGGGGTCTGGGACGGGTTGGGTTCCCTGGGCTGGGACGGGTTGGGTTCCCTGGGCTGGGACGGGTTGGGTTCCCTGGGCTGGGACGCGTTGGGTTCCCTGGGCTGGGACGCGTTGGGTTCCCTGGACTGGGGGTCTGGGACGGGTTGGGTTCCCGGGGCTGGGGGTCTGGGACGGGTTGGGTTCCCGGGGCTGGGGGTCTGGGACGGGTTGGGTTCCCAGGGCTGGGGGTCTGGGACGGGTTTGGTTCCCGGGGCTGGGGGTCTGGGACAGGTTGGGTTACCTGGGCTGGGGGTCTGGTACGGGTTGGGTTCCCGGGGCTGGGGGTCTGGGACGAGTTGGGTTACCTGGGCTGGGGG
Source organism: Squalus acanthias (assembly GCA_030390025.1). Classification (NCBI taxonomy): domain Eukaryota; kingdom Metazoa; phylum Chordata; class Chondrichthyes; order Squaliformes; family Squalidae; genus Squalus; species Squalus acanthias. The sequence continues at coordinate 1,871,334 of CM059434.1, read as the reverse complement.
TCTGGGACGGGTTGGGTTCCCTGGGCTGGGGGTCTGGGACGAGTTGGGTTACCTGGGCTGGGGGTCTGGGACGAGTTGGGTTACCTGGGCTGGTGGTCTGGGACGAGTTGGGTTACCTGGGCTGGGGGTCTGGGACGGGTTGGGTTCCCTGGGCTGGGGGTCTGGGACGAGTTGGGTTACCTGGGCCCGGAGTCTGGGACGGGTTGGGTTACCTGGGCTGGGGGTCTGGGACGGGTTGGGTTCCCTGGGCTGGGGGTCTGGGACGAGTTGGGTTCCCTGGGCTGGGGGTCTGGGACGAGTTGGGTTACCTGGGCTGGGGGTCTGGGACGAGTTGGGTTACCTGGGCTGGGGGTCTGGGACGAGTTGGGTTACCTGGGCTGGGGGTCTGGGACGAGTTGGGTTACCTGGGCCCGGAGTCTGGGACGGGTTGGGTTCCCTGGGCTGGGGGTCTGGGACGAGTTGGGTTCCCTGGGCCCGGAGTCTGGAACGGCCTGAGGTCCTTGGGCCCGGAGTCTGGGACGAGTTGGGTTCCCTGGGCTGGGGGGCTGGGACGGGTTGGGTTCCCTGGGCTGGGGGGCTGGGACGGGTTGGGTTCCCTGGGCTGTGGGTCTGGGACGGGTTGGGTTCCCTGGGCTGGGGGTCTGGGACGGGTTGGGTTCCCTGGGCTGGGGGTCTGGGACGGGTTGGGTTCCCTGGGCTGTGGGTCTGGGACGGGTTGGATTCCCTGGGCTTGGGGGTCTGGGATGAGTTGGGTTCCCTGGGCTGGGGGTCTGGGACGGGTTGGGTTCCCTGGGCTGGGAGTCTGGGACGGGTTGGATTCCCTGGGCTGGGAGTCTGGGACGGGTTGGATTCCCTGGGCTGGGGGTCTGGGACGGGTTGGATTCCCTGGGCTGGGAGTCTGGGACGGGTTGGGTTCCCTGGGCTGGGGGACTGGGACGGGTTGGATTCCCTGGGCTGGGGGTCTGGGACGGGTTGGTTTCCCTGAGCTGGGACGGGTTGGGTTCCCTGGGCTGGGACGGGTTGGGTTCCCGGGGCTGGGGGTCTGGGACGGGTTGGGTTCCCGGGGCTGGGGGTCTGGGACGGGTTGGGTTCCCGGGGCTGGGGGTCTGGGACGGGTTGGGTTCCCGGGGCTGGGGGTCTGGGACGGGTTTGGTTCCCGGGGCTGGGGGTCTGGGACGGGTTGGGTTACCTGGGCCCGGAGTCTGGGACAGGTTGGGTTACCTGGGCTGGGGGTCTGGGACGGGTTGGGTTCCCGGGGCTGGGGGTCTGGGACGAGTTGGGTTACCTGGGCTGGGGGTCTGGGACGGGTTGGGTTCCCTGGGCTGGGGGTCTGGGACGAGTTGGGTTACCTGGGCTGGGGGTCTGGGACGAGTTGGGTTAACTGGGCTGGTGGTCTGGGACGAGTTGGGTTCCCTGGGCTGGGGGTCTGGGACGGGTTGGGTTCCCTGGGCTGGGGGTCTGGGACGAGTTGGGTTACCTGGGCCCGGAGTCTGGGACGGGTTGGGTTACCTGGGCTGGGGGTCTGGGACGAGTTGTGTTCCCTGGGCTGGGGGTCTGGGACGGGTTGGGTTCCCTGGGCTTGGGGGTCTGGGACGAGTTGGGTTACCTGGGCCCGGAGTAGGGACGAGTTGGGTTCCCTGGGCTGGGGGTCTGGGACGGGTTGGGTTCCCTGGGCTGGGGGTCTGGGACGGGTTGGGTTCCCTGGGCTGGGAGTCTGGGACGGGTTGGGTTCCCTGGGCTGGGACGCGTTGGGTTCCCTGGGCTGGGACGCGTTGGGTTCCCTGGACTGGGGGTCTGGGACGGGTTGGGTTCCCGGGGCTGGGGGTCTGGGACGGGTTGGGTTCCCGGGGCTGGGGGTCTGGGACGGGTTGGGTTCCCAGGGCTGGGGGTCTGGGACGGGTTTGGTTCCCGGGGCTGGGGGTCTGGGACGGGTTGGGTTACCTGGGCTGGGGGTCTGGTACGGGTTGGGTTCCCGGGGCTGGGGGTCTGGGACGAGTTGGGTTACCTGGGCTGGGGGTCTGGGACGGGTTGGGTTCCCTGGGCTGGGGGTCTGGGACGAGTTGGGTTACCTGGGCTGGGGGTCTGGGACGAGTTGGGTTACCTGGGCTGGGGGTCTGGGACGGGTTGGGTTCCCTGGGCTGTGGGTCTGGGACGGGTTGGGTTCCCTGGGCTGGGGGTCTGGGACGAGTTGGGTTACCTGGGCCCGGAGTCTGGGACGGGTTGGGTTACCTGGGCTGGGGGTCTGGGACGGGTTGGGTTCCCTGGGCTGGGGGTCTGGGACGGGTTGGGTTCCCTGGGCTGGGGGTCTGGGACGAGTTGGGTTACCTGGGCTGGGGGTCTGGGACGAGTTGGGTTACCTGGGCTGGGGGTCTGGGACGAGTTGGGTTACCTGGGCTGGGGGTCTGGGACGAGTTGGGTTACCTGGGCCCGGAGTCTGGGACGGGTTGGGTTCCCTGGGCTGGGGGTCTGGGACGAGTTGGGTTCCCTGGGCCCGGAGTCTGGAACGGCCTGAGGTCCTTGGGCCCGGAGTCTGGGACGAGTTGGGTTCCCTGGGCTGGGGGGCTGGGACGGGTTGGGTTCCCTGGGCTGGGGGGCTGGGACGGGTTGGGTTCCCTGGGCTGTGGGTCTGGGACGGGTTGGGTTCCCTGGGCTGGGGGTCTGGGACGGGTTGGGTTCCCTGGGCTGGGGGTCTGGGACGGGTTGGGTTCCCTGGGCTGTGGGTCTGGGACGGGTTGGATTCCCTGGGCTTGGGGGTCTGGGATGAGTTGGGTTCCCTGGGCTGGGGGTCTGGGACGGGTTGGGTTCCCTGGGCTGGGAGTCTGGGACGGGTTGGATTCCCTGGGCTGGGAGTCTGGGACGGGTTGGATTCCCTGGGCTGGGGGTCTGGGACGGGTTGGATTCCCTGGGCTGGGAGTCTGGGACGGGTTGGGTTCCCTGGGCTGGGGGACTGGGACGGGTTGGATTCCCTGGGCTGGGGGTCTGGGACGGGTTGGTTTCCCTGAGCTGGGACGGGTTGGGTTCCCTGGGCTGGGACGGGTTGGGTTCCCGGGGCTGGGGGTCTGGGACGGGTTGGGTTCCCGGGGCTGGGGGTCTGGGACGGGTTGGGTTCCCGGGGCTGGGGGTCTGGGACGGGTTGGGTTCCCGGGGCTGGGGGTCTGGGACGGGTTTGGTTCCCGGGGCTGGGGGTCTGGGACGGGTTGGGTTACCTGGGCCCGGAGTCTGGGACAGGTTGGGTTACCTGGGCTGGGGGTCTGGGACGGGTTGGGTTCCCGGGGCTGGGGGTCTGGGACGAGTTGGGTTACCTGGGCTGGGGGTCTGGGACGGGTTGGGTTCCCTGGGCTGGGGGTCTGGGACGAGTTGGGTTACCTGGGCTGGGGGTCTGGGACGAGTTGGGTTAACTGGGCTGGTGGTCTGGGACGAGTTGGGTTCCCTGGGCTGGGGGTCTGGGACGGGTTGGGTTCCCTGGGCTGGGGGTCTGGGACGAGTTGGGTTACCTGGGCCCGGAGTCTGGGACGGGTTGGGTTACCTGGGCTGGGGGTCTGGGACGAGTTGGGTTCCCTGGGCTGGGGGTCTGGGACGGGTTGGGTTCCCTGGGCTTGGGGGTCTGGGACGAGTTGGGTTACCTGGGCCCGGAGTAGGGACGAGTTGGGTTCCCTGGGCTGGGGGTCTGGGACGGGTTGGGTTCCCTGGGCTGGGGGTCTGGGACGGGTTGGGTTCCCTGGGCTGGGAGTCTGGGACGAGTTGGGTTCCCTGGGCCCGGAGTCTGGAACGGGTTGGGTTACCTGGGCCCGGAGTCTGGAACGGCCTGAGGTCCTTGGGTCGGCCGTACAGGGAATAGGCCGGAGTACCGTCCTTGCCTCTCCGGGTGAGCAGCGATGGTATGAGGTAGGCTGGGCCCGGGGAGCTATCTACCGTGAAACTGTTGTGCGTCACTCCGAAGCTGTACGCTGGAGACTTGTTCTTGGTCGCATCGTGCTGGACATAACCTAGAAGGATAAAGATCAATAATATCAGAGCCTGGCCTCTGGGGAGGAGAGGGAGAGTGAAGGGGCTGATTGGGGAGGAGAGGCAGTGAAGGGGCGGGATGATACGATGAATAAACTGGTGCAGCGGGCTGGAGACCGATGGCAGCTCCTGATCCTCTTCTCAATCTGCGTCTTTCTGCTCTCTCTGTGCCGGGATATTTATTGGATCTTACACAACACCTTAATGGACCAATGGGTCTCTTAACCCTCACAGTGCCACGGGTGGATTAACTCTCTGTGAGCCATGACTCAGTGGGTAGCACTCACGCCTCTGAGTCAGAAGATCATGGGTTCGAGGCCCACTCCAGAGACTTGATCCCATAACACAGACTCTCACTCTCAGTGCAGTACTGAGGGAGCTCCGCTGCACTGTCGGAGGGGCAGTACTGAGGGAGCCCTGCACTGTCGGAGGGGCAGTACTGAGGGAGCCCTGCACTGTCGGAGGGGCAGTACTGAGGGAGCTCCGCTGCACTGTCGGAGGGGAAGTACTGAGGGAGCCCTGCACTGTCGGAGGGGCAGTACAGAGGGAGCGCTGCACTGTCAGAGGGGCAGTACTGAGGGAGCGCTGCACTGTCGGAGGGGCAGTACTGAGGGAGCTCCACTGCACTGTCGGAGGGGCAGTACTGAGGCAGCTCTGCACTGTCGGAGGGGCAGTACTGAGGGAGCTCCGCACTGTCGGAGGGTAAGTACTGAGGGAGCTCCGCTGCACTGTCGGAGGGGCAGTACTGAGGGAGCTCCGCTGCACTGTCGGAGGGGCAGTACTGAGGGAGCGCTGCACTGTCGGCGGGGCAGTACTGAGGGAGTGCTGCACTGTCGGAGGTGCAGTACTGAGGGAGCGCTGCACTGTCGGAGGGTCAGTACTGAGGGAGCGCAGTACTGAGGGAGCGCCGCACTGTCGGAGGGGCAGTACTGAGGGAGCTCCGCATTGTCGGAGGGGCAGTACTGAGGGAGCTCCGCTGCACTGTCGGAGTGGCAGTACTGAGGGAGCGCCGCACTGTCGGAGGGGCAGTACTGAGGGAGTGCTGCACTGTCGGAGGGGCAGTACTGAGGGAGCTCCGCTGCACTGTCGGAGGGGCAGTACTGAGGGAGCGCTGCACTGTCGGCGGCGCAGTACTGAGGGAGCGCTGCACTGTCGGCGGGGCAGTACTGAGGGAGCGCTGCACTGTCGGAGGGGCAGTACTGAGGGAGCGCTGCACTGTCGGAGGGGCAGTACTGAGGGAGCTCCGCACTGTCGGAGGGGCAGTACTGAGGGAGCTCCGCTGCACTGTCGGAGGGGCAGTACTGAGGGAGCGCTGCACTGTCAGAGGGGCAGTTCTGAGGGAGCTCCGCTGCACTGTCGGAGGGGCAGTACTGAGGGAGCACTGCACTGTCGGCGGGGCAGTACTGAGGGAGTGCTGCACTGTCGGAGGGGTAGTACTGTCGGAGGGTCAGTACTGAGGGAGCGCCGCACTGTCGGAGGGGCAGTACTGAGGGAGCGCCGCACTGTCGGAGGGGCAGTACTGAGGGAGCGCCGCACTGTCGGAGGGGCAGTACTGAGGGAGCGCTGCACTGGTGGAGGGGCAGTACTGAGGGAGCGCTGCACTGGCGGAGGTGCTGTCTTTCGGATGAGACGTTAAACTCTTGTGAGGATGTAAAAGATTTTGAAGAAGAGTAGGGTCGTTATCCCCGGTGTCCTGGCCAATCTTTATCCCTCAATCAACATCACTAAACAGATTATCTGGTCATTATCACATTGCTGTTCGTGGGAATTGCTGCGTTTCCTACATTACAACAGTGACTACACTTCAAAAAGTACTTAATTGGCTGTAAAGCGCTTTGGGACGTCCTGAGGTCATGAAACATGAGAACATAATTAGGAGCAGGAGTCGGCCATTCGGCCCCTCGAGCCTGCTCCGCCATTCAATATGATCAACTCCACTTTCCTGCACTATCCCCATATCCTTTGATTCCCTTAGTATCCAAAAATCTATCGATCTCCGTATTGAATATACTCGATGACTGAGCCTTCACAGCCCTCTGGGGTAGAGAATTCCAAAGATTCACCACCCTCTGAGTGAAGAAATTTCTCCTCATCTCAGTCCTAAATGGCTGACCCCTTATTCTGAGACTGTGACCCCTGGTTCTCGACTCCCCACCAGGTGAAACATCCTCCCTGCATCTACCCTGTCAAGCCCTCTAAGAATTTTGTATGTTTCAATGAGATCACCTCTCATTCTTCTAAACTCTGGAGAATATAGGCCTAGTCTACTCAATCTGTCCTCAGAGGACAATCCCCCCCATCCCAGGAATCAGTCTGGTGAATCTTCGTTGCACTCCCTCTATGGCAAGTATATCCTTCCTTTGGTAAGGAGACCAAAACTGTACACAATACTCCAGGTGTGGTCTCACCAGGGCCCTATATAATTGCAGTAAGACATCCTTACTCCAATCCTCTTGTAATAAAGGCCAACATACCATCTACTTTCCTAATTGCTTGATTAAAGGTGCGATAGAAATGGGAGTTTGTTCTTTCTTACTCTGCCACAGAAGGATTTACTCCCTGGGTATTTTATGCTTTGCAAGTGTCAGTCGTGGCTCAGAGTTTTAATTCCATTGAAGTCAATGGTAATGAGGAGAGATGTAAAATTGCCGATTCACTCTCACCCATTTTACATTATCGCACAAAGTCATGATCGACCCCAGTTTCTGTGTTGTCCAAATTGGTCGGCAAAACAAGAGAATGTTAAATGTTGATAATTCTGTGTTAACATCGGATTTTTAAATGAATTGATCATTTGTTCTTTTGGCCCAGTTAATCTTCAAACCAATGTTTAAGAGTAGAATGAATATGTTTTTCAGCAGAGTGTCATATTCCTGGAGGTGCTGCTATTTCAACGATACCCAGTGCTCAGTCCGTCTGAGTTGGACATTGGTCGAGCTGAACCTGAGGCAGGCTGCACAAAACATTGTGTGTCCTCAAAACACTGGGTCAAAGAGAGGGACTCACAACAGCAAATAATAGTGGCATGGCAAGTGTAAAGAGAGACACACAACACAGAGAGGGTTGCTATAGCGACAACATCGTTGCTGAGTCAAAATCCTGGAACTCCCTCCCAGCAGCACTGTGGGAGCACCTTCACCACACGGACTGCAGCGGTTCACGGCGGCTCACCACCACCTTCTCAAGGGCAACTAGGGATGGCCAATAAATGCCGGCCTTGCCAGCGACGCCCACATCCCATGAACGAAAAACACCATAATGGATTGAAACAGGAAGAAGTGAACATAAAGGGGCAAACAGTTCGAGTATTAACCGTGCCCTCCAATCCTGATGTTTAATGGTTAATAACAGTGCCCTGTGTTTCTGCTTCTCACTAAGCTTCCTCTGTAGTTTTTCTGTTTCACTCTCAATGTGTCTAAACTAGAATCATAGAATGATACAGCATGGAAGGAGGCCATTCAGCCCATCGTGCCTGTGCCGGCTCTTTGAAAGAGCTCTCCAATTAGTCCCACTGCCCTGCTCTTTCCCCACAGCCCTGTGAATTTTTTCCCTTTAAGTATTTATCCAATTCCCTTTTGAAAGTTATTATTGAATCTGCTTCCACCGCCCTTTCAGGCAGCACGTTCCAGATCACAACAATTTCTCCTCATCTTCCCCACCCCCCCCCCCCCCCCCCCCCTGGCCTTTTTGCCAATGACCTTAAATCTGTGTCCCCTGGCTACTGACCCTCCTGCCACTGGAAACAGTTTCTCCCTCTCTACTCTCAATAGATAGAGAATGGGAAATGTTGCAAATCCATTTAAGAGCCCCTCGCGCTATTTTACAGAGTATCAGCCTCAGCTGATGGAGGTCAACTGTTTTGAAATTTTGGATTGAGCTAAATAGTGCGTTGCTGCATCACAAACGGATCCATCAATCTGGCCCATGAGGACGTGTGATCACCATACCGATTGTGTGCTTAGCTCTGTGTCCTGGCCTCACTGATTAGTGAAAAGTGAGCTGTTTACAAACACAGATTTCAACTACCCCGATATTAATTGGCCAGAAGAGGTAGGTAAAGGGGATAAGGGAATGGAGTTCCTACAATATCTACAGGACTCCTTTCTAACCCAATATGTAAAAAGCCCAACAAGGGAGGATTCGCTATTGGATCTAGTTATGGGGAATGAGCCAGAGCAGATAAGAGAAGTAAAAGTAGGGGAACATATAGGCAATAGTGACCATAATATAATACGCTTTAAGATGACAATAGAGAAGGGCATAAGAATAACAAAAAACAAATTAATAGATTGGAGAAAAGCTGATTTTGAGGGGCTTTGAATAGAACTTGGGAAAATAAAATGGGCAACAATATTGGCAAACAATGATGCAGAACAGCAATGGGAAACACTTAAAACGGTGTTCAACAAGTGCAGGAACAAAAATATATTCTGCTAAAAGGAAAAAACAAACTAAACACTAATGAGACTCCATGGATGCATAAAGACATAACGAAACAATTCAGGGTAAGGAAAGAGGCATACATTAAGTACATAGACAGCAGAGGGAGTGCATGATAAGAGAGAATATGAAGGGATTAGGAGAGAAGTCAAAAAAACAATTAGGAAGGCAAAGAGGAACTATGAAATTAAATTATCAAGGAACATTAAAAAAATAGTAAAATATTTTACAGGCGCATCAATAAAAAAAGGAAGGTTGGGATGGGAATAGGGCCACTAAGGGATAGACAGGATAATACCACAGGTAATGATAGAGACATGGCAGAAATATTAAATCATTATTTTGCTTCAGTATTTACATGGGAGATAGAACAGGTGGACATGACATTGGATGATGAGATTAGTAATGAGATAAGTGCAATTAAAATAAAAAAGGGGATATACTAAATAAACTAATCAAACTCAAAAGAGGATAAAACCCCTGGTCCAGATGGATTGTATCCACGCATTTTAAAAGAATCTAGGGAAGAGATAGCAGAGACATTACTACACATATTTAATAATTCATTAGAAAAAGGTGTAGTGCCAGAAGACTGGCAGATAGCTAACGTAATACCGATATTTAAGAAGGGGGATAGAACATGTCCAGGGAAATATAGACCAGTCAGCTTAACATCGGTGGTAGGAAAAATAATGGAATCCTGACTAAAGGAGAAAATAGAAGAACATCTAGAAACCAGAAATATAATAATGAATCGTCAGCATGGATTTCAAAAGGGAAAGTCTTGCTTGACCAACCTCATTGAATTTTTTGAAGAGGTAACAGAGAGTAGACAATGGTAATGCAGTAGATGTAATTTATCTAGATTTTCAAAAGGCCTTCGATAAGGTACCCCGTAATAGACTGATGAACAAGGTCAGAGAATGCAGAGTCAGGGGACAAGTAGCAGAATGGATTGCTGGCTGGCTTCAGGACAGAAAGCAGAGGTAAAAGGTAGCTATTCACTGTGGCAGAAGGTGGGTAGTGGTGTTCCACAAGGATCAGTGCTGGGACCACTGCTGTTCACAATTTACATTAACGATTTAGACTTTGGAATCAAAAACACAATTTCTAAATTTGCGGATGATACCAAATTGGGGGGATAGTCAATACTGAGGAGGAAGGCAACAAATTACAGGAGGACATTAATAAACTTGCAGAATGGGCATATAATTGGCAAATGAAGTTCAACACAGATAAATGTGAGGTATTACATTTTGGTAGGAAGAATAGGGAGGTCACTTATCACTTGGAGGGTGGGAGTCTAGGTGGGGTAGAGGAACAAAGGGATCTCGGAATACAAATACACAAATCACTAAAAGTTGCGACACAGGTTAGCAAGGCCATAAAAAATGCAAACCAAGCACTAGGGTTTATTTCTAGAGGGATAGAATTGAAAAGTTGGGAAGTTATGCTAAACCTGCATCGAATCTTGGTTAGACCACGCTTGGAGTACTGCATACAGTTCTGGTCGCCATATTATAAAAAGGATATAGAGGCACTGGAGAGGGTGCAGAGAAGATTTACAAGGATGATACCAGAAATGCGAGGGTATACATATCAGGAAAGGATAAACAGGCTGGGTCTCTTTTCTCTTGATAAAAGAAGGCTGAGGGGTGACCTAATAGAGGTCTTTAAAATTATGAAAGGTTTTGATAGAGTGGATACAGAGAGAATGTTTCCACTTGTGGGGAAGAGCATAACTAGAGGCCATCAATATAAGATAGTCACCAAGAAATCCAATAGGAAATTCCAATAGGATCTGCACACTAGACCGTGCAGCGCTGCCACATTCCGAGGTTCCTTCCCTCCCTTAAAGGGAAGGGCCATCGCTGCAGGCTCTGCATTGGGACCAGTCAGCTGGTCCCCGACAGCGGCCGCGATCCGGCTCGATCAGCCCCATTCACTCCAGCAGAGCGCCGGGCTGATCGATCGCGGCCCAGGAAAAGTAGAAAAAATTGAACATAACCTTTCAGAAATTTAGAGACTTCCCTCAGCAACCTCCCCTTTAACTTTCGCGCCCGGCCTCCTGATCAACGCCTCCTGCAGCTGTCGGTGTCACCGCCCGGCGATGCTGCAGGGGGTGGAACCGAAGTTTGGGTCCGGGGCGCAACCGGGGCAATGTGGACGGCAATGACGTCACGATCTCCGGGCGCAGGAAATCGGAGTGCCACGCCATACCGCCGCCGCAAACCTCTCTCCGAAGTTTGCGGGAGTCGTTCATCTCGCCGCGCCCGGGCGGTAAGTCATTAGCTCCCCATTAACCCCCCCCCCAACCCACCGGAGGCAATAACGGGAGGCACAAAGGAGGCCAATTTCTAGCCCACTGACTCTTGTTTCCACTCATAAAAAGCTCAAACATTACTTTTTCCACCTCGGTTTATCTTTCTGTTGTTTCCCTCCTCTCCTTGTTGCTGGGAGCCCTCCCCCAGGTGTCAGCCTTCATTAGTCACTCCAAACAGCGAGTGTTAGCGTGTAGCTGGACCTGGAAGGGCATCACAGGCAAGCTCCAAACCTGCTCTCAAATAATGTACTCACAACTGTAGCAAGGGTCACCGGCCGGAGACCAGCTCTGGGAGACCGGACTGCTTTAAATCCTCTCCCTACCTCGTCACTGAGTCTAACAGTAGCCTTTGCTAAGGTGCGAATCATAGAATCATAGAAATTTACAGCACAGAAGGAGGTTATTCGGCCCATCGTGTCCGTGCCGGCCGACAAAGAGCTATCCGGCCTAATCCCACTTTCCAGCTCTTGGTCCGTAGCCCTGTAGGTTACGGCACTTCAACTGCATATCCAAGTACTGTTTAAATGTGATGAGGGTTTCTGCCTCTACCACCCTTTCAGGCAGTGAGTTCCAGACCCCCACCACCCTCTGGGTGAGAAATGTTCCCCTCAACTCCCCTCTAATCCTTCTACCAATTACTTTAAATCTGTGCCCCCTGGTTATTGACCTCTCTGCTAAGGGAAATAGATCCTTCCTATCCACTCTATCTAGGCCCCTCATAATTTTATACACCTCAATCAAGTCTCCCCTCAGCCTCCTCTGTTCCAAAGAAAACAAACCCAGCCTATCCAATCTTTCCTCATAGCTAAAATTCTCCAGTCCTGGCAACATCCTCGTAAATCTCCTCTGCACCCTCTCTAGTGCAATCACATCTTTCCTATAATGTGGTGACCAGAACTGCACGCAGTATTCTAGCTGTGGCCGAACTAGTATTTTATACAGTTCAAGCATAACCTCCCTGCTCTTATATTCTATGCCTCGGCTAATAAAGGCAAGTATTCCATATGCCTTCTTAACCACCTTATCTACCTGTCCTGCTACCTTCAGGGATCTGTGGATATGCACACCAAGGTCCCTCTGATCCTCTGCACTTATCAGTTTCCTACCATTTATTGTGTATTCCCTTGCCTTGTTAGCCCTCCCCAAATGCATTACCTCACACTTCTACGGATTGAATTCCATTTGCCACTGTTCTGCCCACCTGACCAGTCCATTGATATCTTCCTGCATTCTGCAGCTTTCTTCTTCATTATCAACCACACGGCCAATTTTTGTATCTGCAAACTTCTTAATATTTCCTACATTCGAGTCCAAATCATCGATATATACCACAAAAAGCAAAGGACCCAGTACTGAGCCCTGCGGAACCTCACTGGAAACAGCCTTCCAGTCACAAAAACACCCTTCAACCATTACCCTTTGTTTCCTGCCTCTGAGCCAATTTTGGATCCAACTTGCCACTTTGCCTTGGATCCCATGGGCTTTCACTTTCGTGACCAGTCAGCCATGCCGGACCTTATCAAAAGCCTTGCTAAATTCCATATAGACTACATCAAACGCACTACCCTCACTGACCCACCTTGTTACCTCCTCAAAAACCTCTAATCTTTCCCGGTTGTCTCTGTCCTTCTGTGATAAGCTGGGGACGCCACTGCTGCCTGTAGGTCTAGTGGGGCTGGAATGGCCCCTGGACTGAAGCTGGGTGCCCACAGCAGTTAGCAGACAGGGGTTGTGACTTTTCAGACTCCTGCAGTGCCCACCTGTGGATCCGGGCAGTCCGTACTTGGGTCCCGGGCTGCTGTAATAAGCTGCGATTGGTCCTCTTGGCCTGTGCGGTCTCCAGGTTCCGACCCACACCCCGGAGCTCATGGCTGCAGCTCGAAGTGACAGGACCTTCGGGAAAGGAAAACACTTCATCTCTTAATTAACAAAGCCACACTTTTCAAACACGGTGCAGCAACATCCAGCAGAAGCAAGCCGGACTCGAGAACTGAGATTTATTTCAATGTGGCATCTGCATGTATTCAGAGACTGGTATCTCCACTGACGAAGCTGGGTTAACCCAACACTATACAGGGTTCAGAGACAGACAGTGTTTAGGGTGCAGACAGACAGTGTTTAGGGTGCAGACAGTGTTTAGGGTGCAGACAGACAGTGTTTAGGGTGCAGACAGACAGTGGTTAGGGTGCAGACAGTGTTTAGGGTGCAGACAGACAGTGGTTAGGGTGCAGACAGTGTTTAGGGTGCAGACAGACAGTGTTTAGGGTGCAGACAGACCGTGTTTAGGGTGCAGACAGACAGTGTTTAGGGTGCAGACAGACAGTGTTTAGGGTGCAGACAGACCGTGTTTAGGGTGCAGACAGACAGTGTTTAGGGTGCAGACAGACCGTGTTTAGGGTGCAGACAGACAGTGTTTAGGGTGCAGACAGACAGTGTTTAGGGTGCAGACAGACCGTGTTTAGGGTGCAGACAGACCGTGTTTAGGGTGCAGACAGACAGTGTTTAGGGTGCAGACAGACAGTGTTTAGGGTGCAGACAGACAGTGTTTAGGGTGCAGACAGACAGTGTTTAGGGTGCAGACAGTGTTTCATTTACTGACCCAGTCTCTCTCGCTGCCTCTGGAATCGCGGCTCCGACAAACAAACCTGCGACTCGCGATCTCCATGGAGACAGAACACAATCCCGGAGCCCCGCCCCGCCCGCTCCCGGAGTTACTCCGTATCAGCGCCGGTCTCCGGGAGTTACTCCGGATCAGCGCCGGTCCCCGGGAGTTACTCCGGATCAGCGTCGGTCCCCGGGAGTTACTCCGGATCAGCGTCGGTCCCCGGGAGTTACTCCGGATCAGCGCCGGTCCCCGGGAGTTACTCCGGATCAGCGCCGGTCCCCGGGAGTTACTCCGGATCAGCGCCGGTCCCCGGGAGTTACTCCGGATCAGCGCCGGTCCCCCGGAGTTACTCCGGATCAGCGCCGGTCCCCCGGAGTTACTCCGGATCAGCGCCGGTCCCCCGGAGTTACTCCGGATCAGCGCCGGTCCCCGGGAGTTACTCCGGATCAGCGCCGGTCCCCGGGAGTTACTCCGGATCAGCGCCGGTCCCCGGGAGTTACTCCGGATCAGCGCCGGTCCCCGGGAGTTACTCCGGATCAGCGCCGGTCCCCGGGAGTCTCACTCCGCCCGCGGCTACAGATCTAATCCCAGTGTCATTGGAATCGAATCAGGGAAAACTGGAGGGGGGTTTGGGCCGATGGCCGCGATATATCGGGAGTGTAGGACTCCATGTCTCTGATAGCATTGAATCATAGAATGAGGCAGCACAGGAAGAGGCCATTCGGCCCATCCTGCCTGTGCCGGCTCTTTGAAAGAGCTCTCCAATTAGTCCCACTCCCCCCTGCTCTCTCCCCATAGCCCTGTAATAATTTTCTTTTTCAAGTATTTATCCAATTCCCTTTGTAAAGTTACTATTGAATCTGCTTCCACTGCCCTCCAATTTAGAGAAATTGGATAGGATAAAAATAGATAAAGTGTAGATGCGCACGGCAATGATGTCACGATCTCCGGGCGTTAACGGGAGGCGCTAAGTTGCCCAATTTCTCCCTCTATATCTTTAGTCATCCAAGGAGCTCTAGCTTTAGATGCCCTTCCTTTCCCCCTCATGGGAATGTGTCTACTCTGTACCCGAACCATCTCCTCTTTGTTACCTCCAGACTCGACTATTCCAACGCTCTCCTGGCTGGACGCCCACTTTACACCCTCCGTAAACTTGAGGTCATCTTAAACTCTGCTGCCCGTGTCCTAACTCGCACCGAGTCCCGTTCACAGTCTGACAGGCGGGTTGCAGGCAATTCCTGTCGTCCCTGATGACTAAGTTAGTAAGAAAATCCATTCTGAGTGTGGTTTAGATTTGGTGCATCGTCACATGTTGTTAATTTGATGCCAAGTGAATCCAGGCTCAATCTCCTGCCGTGCTTCTGCTTCAAAGAATGAACATGGCTACAACGCAGAGACGGTGTCAGGGTCTTCACATCTCTATTCTCCTCTCGACAAGTCAATGCTAATTAGGGTCCTATTGAAGAATTGTCCCCGTGTAATTTACCACCAGACCCTGAGCAATAAAACAAAACCAAAATACTGCGGACGCTGGAAATCTGAAATAAAAACATTCACCTGAGAGGACAGACGTGGCCTCGGTTTAAAGTCTCATCCAAAAGAACATAAGAAATAGGAGCAGGAGTCGGCCATTCGGCCCTTCGAGCCTGCTCCGCCATTCAATGAGATCATGGCAGATCTTCCACCTCATCTCCACTTTCCTGCACTATCCCCATATCCCTTGATTCCCTTAATATTCAAAAATCTATCAATCTCTATCTTGAATATACTCAACGACTGAGCCTCCACAACCCTCTGGCGTAGAGAATTCCAAAGATTCACCACCCTCTGAGTGAAGAAATTTCTCCTCATCTCTGTCCTAAATGGCCGACCCCTTATTCTGAGACTGTGACCCCTGGTTCTCGACTCCCCAGCCAGAGGAAACATCCTCCCTTCATCTACCCTGTCAAGCCCTGTAAGAATTTTGTATGTTTCAATGAGGTCACCTCTCATTCTTCTAAACTCCAGAGAATATAGGCCTAGTCTACTCAATCTCTCCTCATAGGACAATCCCCCCATCCCAGGAACCAGTCTGGTGAACCTTCATTGTTATGGCAAGTATATCCTTCCTTAGGTAAGGAGACCAAAACTGTACACAATACTCCAGGTGTGGTCTCACCAGGGCCCTATATAATTGCAGTAAGACGTCTTTACTCTTACACTCAAATCCTCTTGTAATAAAGGCCAACATACCATTTGCTTTCCTAATTGCTTGCTGTACCTGCATGTTAACTTTCAGTGATTCGTGTACAAGGACACCCAGGTCCCTCTGAACACCAACATTTCCCAATCTCGCACCATTTAAAAATTACTCTGCTTTTCTATTTTTCCTACCAAAGTGGATAACTTCACATTTCTCCACATTATATTCCAATTGCTTTGAATTGCCCATTCACTTAGCCTGTCTATATCCGCTTGAAGCCTCTTTGCATCCTCCTCACAACTTACATTCCCACCCAGCTTTGTATCATCAGCAAACTTGGATATCTTACATTTGGTCCCCTCATCCAAATCATTGATGTAGATTGTGAATAGCTGAGGCCCAAGCACTGATCCTTGTGGTACCCCACGAGTTACAGCCTGCCAACCCGAAAATGACCCACTTATTCCCACTCTCTGTTTTCTGTCCATTAACCAATCCTGAATTGCAGCGCTCCCTCAGTACTGACCCTCCGACAGTGCGGCGCTCCCTCAGTACTGACCCTCCGACAGTGCGGCGCTCCCTCAGTACTGACCCTCCGACAGTGCGGCGCTCCCTCAGTACTGACACTCCGACAGTCCGGCGCTCCCTCAGTACTGCCCCTCCGACAGTGCAGCGCTCGCCCAGTACTGCCCCTCCGACAGTGCAGCGCTCCCTCAGTACTGCCCCGCCAACAGTGCAGCGCTCCCTCAGTACTGCCCCTCCGACAGTGCAGCACTCCCTCAGTACTGCCCCTCCGACAGTGCAGCACTCGCCCAGTAATGCCCCTCCGACAGTGCAGGGCTCCCTCAGTACTGCCCCTCCGACAGTGCAGCGCTCCCTCAGTACTGCCCCTCTGACAGTGCAGCGCTCTCTCAGTACTGCCCCTCCGACAGTGCAGCGCTCGCCCAGTACTGCCCCTCCGACAGTGCAGCGCTCCCTCAGTACTGCCCCTCCGACAGTGTAGCACTCCCTCAGTACTGCCCCTCCGACAGTGCAGCACTCCCTCAGTACTGCCCCTCCGACAGTGCAGGGCTCCCTCAGTACTGCCCCTCTGACAGTGCAGCGCTCCCTCAGTACCGCCCCTCCGACAGTGCAGCGCTCCCTCAGTACCGCACCTCCGACAGTGCAGCGCTCCCTCAGTGCTGCCCCTCCGACAGTGTAGCGCTCCCTCAGTACTGCCCCTCCGACAGTGCAGCGCTCCCTCAGTACTGCCCCTCCGACAGTGTAGCACTCCCTCAGTACTGCCCCTCCGACAGTGCGGCGCTCCCTCAGAACTGTCCCTCCAACAGTGTAGCACTCCCTCAGTACTGCCCCTCCGACAGTGCAGCGCTCCCTCAGTACTGCCCCTCCGACAGTGCGGCGCTCCCTCAGTACTGCCCCTCTGACAGTGCAGCGCTCCCTCAGTACTGCCCCTCTGACAGTGCAGCGCTCCCTCAGTACTGCCCCTCTGACAGTGCAGCGCTCCCTCAGTACTGCCCCTCCGACAGTGAGGCGCTCCCTCAGTACTGCCCCTCTGACAGTTCAGCGCTCCCTCAGTACTGTCCCTCCGACAGTGCAGCGCTCCCTCAGTACTGTCCCTCCGACAGTGCAGCGCTCCCTCAGTACTGTTCCTCCGACAGTGCAGCGCTCCCTCAGTACTGTCCCTCCGACAGTGCAGGGCTCCCTCAGTACTGCCCCTCTGACAGTGCAGTGCTCCCTCAGTACTGCCCCTCCGACAGTGCAGCGCTCCCTCAGTACTGCCCCTCTGACAGTGCAGTGCTCCCTCAGTACTGCCCCTCTGACAGTGCAGTGCTCCCTCAGTACTGCCCCTCTGACAGTGCAGTGCTCCCTCAGTACTGCCCCTCTGACAGTGCAGTGCTCCCTCAGTACTGCCCCTCCGACAGTGCGGCGCTCCCTCGGTACTGCCCCTCCGACAGTGCAGCGCTCCCTCAGTACTGCCCCTCCGACAGTGCAGCACTCCCTCAGTACTGCCCCTCCGACAGTGCAGCACTCCCTCAGTACTGCCCCTCCGACAGTGCGGCGCTCCCTCAGTACTGCACTGGGAGAGTTAGCCTGGATTTTGTGCTCGTCTCTGGAGCGGGACTTGAACCCATGAATTCTGACTCAGAGACGAGAGAATGTTATCCACTGAGCCACGGCTGACACCTGAATAAACGTTGGATTGGGAACAATTGGTTGTTGCTGTGTTTTTCTTCTCTAAGCTGTGCTCTGTCTAAGCTTTAATTAAGGAAAACATTCCAGAGGCTATATTAAATTATAATTATTTTGTGCACAAAACTGTTTCCACTGACAGATAGCACTAGAGTCAGAAATAGTACGGTATTAGGTGGGGTCAGACTAAGAGAGGACACAGGATGGTCTAAGGTAGGTTTACAGGGCATGTGTGTGAACGCACGAAGCATGGTAAAGGTTGGTGAGCTGCAAGCGCAAATAGCCACATGGGAATATGTTGTTGTGGCAATAACAGAGACTTGGCTCAAAAAAGGGCAGGATTAGGTATTAAATATTCCTGGATATAAGGTGTTCAGGAAAGATAGGAGGTGATGTGGCAGTAATGGTTAAGGAGAATGTGCTGGAGAGAGAGGATGTCCTGGAGGGGTCAAGGACAGAATCTATTTGGTTAGAGTTAAGAAATAATAGAGGTGCCATTACACTGTCAGGTGTATTCTATAGGCCACCAACTAGTGGGAAAGATATGGAGGAGCAAATTTGCAGAGAAATTACAGAGAGATGCAAGAACTATAGAGTAGTGATAATGGGGGACTTCAACTATCCTAATATAGACTGGGATAGTAATAGTGTAAAGGGCAGAGAGGGGGAAGAATTTGTGAAGTGTGTTCAGGAGAACTTTCTTGATCAGTACATTTCCGGCCCAAAGAGGAAGGAGGCATTGCTGGATCTGGTTCTGGGGAATGAGGTGAGTCAAGTGGAGCAAGTGTCAGTAGCAGAACATTTAGGGAACAGTGATCACAGTATCATAAGGTTTAGATTAGCTATGGAAAAGGAAGGGAGCAATCTAGAGTAAAAATACTTATTTGGAGGAAGGCAAATTTCAGTGGGTTGAGAATGGATCTGGCCCGGGTAAACTGGAATCAAAGATTGGCAGGCAAAACTGTAATGGAACAATGGGTTGCCTTTAAAGAGGAGATGGTTCGGGTATGGTCGAGGTACATTCCCATGAGGGGGAAAGGTAGCGCAACTAAAGCCAGAGCTCCCTGGATGACGAAAGAGATAGAGAGTAAGATGAAGCAGAAAAAGGGGGCGTATGACAGATGTCAGGTTGAGAAAACAAGTGAGAACCAGGCTGAATATAGAAAGTTCAGAGGGGAAGTAAAAAAGGAAATAAGAGGGGCAAAGAGAGAATATGTGAATAGATTGGCAGCCAACATAAAAGGGAATCCAAAAGTCTTCTATAGGCATATAAATAGTAAACAGGTAGTAAGAGGAGGGGTGGGGCTGATTATGGGGGATTTTAACTATCATATTAACTGGATAAATCAAATTGGGCAGGGCAGCCTTGAGGAAGAGTTTATTGAGTGTCTTAGGGATGGATTTCTTGAGCAGTATGTTACTGCTCCTACAAGGGGGCAAGCAACCTTGGACCTGGTACTGTGTAATGAGTCTGGATTAATTAATAATGTCCTAGTTAAGGATCCCCTTGGAGTGACCATAACATGGTTGAATTCCATATCCAATTAGAGGGTGAGAAGGTTGGTTCTCAAACAAGCATACTGAGCTTGAATAAAGGAGACTATGATGGCATGAGAGCAGAATTGATTAAAGTGGACTGGGAAAATAGATTAAAGGGTAAGACGGTACATGAGCAGTGGTGTTCATTCAAGGAGTTATTTTACAACTTTCAAAATAAATATATTCCACTGAGGAAAAAAGGGTGTAAAAGAAATGACAGCCATCCATGGCTAAGTAAAGAAATTAAAGAAAGTATCCAACTAAAAACAAGGACATATAAGGTAGCCAAAGTTAGTGGGAGGATAGAAGATTGGGAAGTCTTCAAAAGACAACAAAAAGTAACTAAAGGATTGATTAAGAAAGGGAAAATAGACTATGAAAATAAATTAGCAAAAAATATAAAAACAGATAGCAAGAGTTTCTATAGTTATATAAAAAGAAAAAGGGTGGTTAAGGCAAACGTAGGTCCCTTAGAGGATGAGACCGGGAAATTAATCGTGGGAAACATGGAGATGGCAAAAATGCTGAACAAATATTTTGTTTCAGTCTTTACGGTAGAGGACACTAAGAATATCCCAACACTGGACAAACAGGGGGCTCTAGTGGGGGAGGAGCTAAATACGATTAAAATCACTAAGGAATTGGTACTCAGTAAAATAATGGGACTCAAGGCAGATAAATCCCCTGGACCTGATGGCTTACATCCTAGGGTCTTGAGGGAAGTGGCAGTAGGAATTGTGGATGCTTTGGTAATAATTTTCCAAAACTCCCTGAACTCAGCAAAGGTCCCGGCAGATTGGAAAACTGCTAATGTAACACCCTTATTTAAAAAGGGTTGTAGGCAGAAGGCTGGAAATTATAGACCAGTTAGCCTAACATCTGTGGTGGGTAAAATTTTGGAGTCTATTATTAAGGAGACAGTAACGGAACATTTAGATAAACATAATTTAATAGGACAAAGTCAGCATGGCTTTATGAAGGGGAAGTCATGTCTGACAAATTTGCTCGAGTTCTTTGAGGACATAACGTACAGGGTGGATAAAGGGGAACCAGTGGATGTAGTGTATTTAGACTTCCAGAAGGCATTCGACAAGGTGCCACATAAAAGATTATTACTCAAGATAAAAAATCACTGGATTGGGGGTAATATTCTGGCATGGGTGGAGGATTGGTTATCTAACAGGAAGCAGAGAGTTGGGATAAATGGTTCATTCTCGGACTGGCAACCAGTAGCCAGTGGTGTTCCGCAGGGGTCGGTGCTGGGTCCCCAACTCTTTACAATCTATATTAACGATTTGGAGGAGGGGGGACTGAGTGTAAAATATCAAAGTTTGCAGATGATACAAAGATGGGAGGGAAAGTAGAGAGTGAGGAGGACATAAAAAAACCTACAAGGGGATATAGACAGGCTGGGTGAGTGGGCAGAGATTTGGCAGATGCAATACAATATTGGAAAATGTGAGGTTATGCACTTTGGCAGGAAAAATCAGAGAGCAAGTTATTATCTTAATGGCGAGAAACTGGAAAGTACTGCAGTACAAAGGGATCTGGGGGTCTTGGTGCAAGAAAATCAAAAAGTTAGTATGCAGGTGCAGCAGGTGATCAAGAAAGCCAATGGAATGTTGGCTTTTATTGCTAGGGGGATAGAATATAAAAACAGGGAGGTATTGCTGCAGTTGTATAGGGTATTGGTGAGACCGCACCTGGAGTACTGCATACAGTTTTGGAGTCCATACTTAAGAAAAGACATACTTGCTCTCGAGGCAGTACAAAGAAGGTTCACTCGGTTAATTCCGGGGATGAGAGGGTGGACATACGAGGAGAGGTTGAGTAGATTGGGACTCTACTCATTGGAGTTCAGAAGAGTGAGAGGCGATCTTATTGAAACATATAAGATTGTGAAGGGGCTTGATCGGGTGGACGCGGTGAGGATGTTCCCAATGATGGGTGAAACTAGAACTAGGGGGCATAATCTTAGAATAAGGGGCTGCTCTTTCAAAACTGAGATGAGGAGAAACTTTTTCACTCAGAGGGTAGTGGGTCTGTGGAATTTGCTACCCCAGGAAGCTGTGGAAGCTACTTCATTAAATAAATTTAAAACAGAAATAGACCGTTTCCTAGAAGTAAAGGGAATCAGGGGTTACGGGGAGCGGGCTGGAAATTGGACATGAGTTTGAGTTCGGATCGGTCAAGGCCCTGTGGGTGGCGGAGCGGGCCCAGGGGCCGAGTGGCCTGGTCCTGCTCCTACTTCTTGTGCTCCTACTTCTTGTGTTCTTTAGAGTTGAGGTTGGATCAGATCAGCCATGATCTCATTGAATGGCGGAGCAGGCTCGAGGGGCCGATTGGTCTACTCCTGCTCCTATTTCTTATGTTCTTATGATTAGGGACCAAAATGGAGACCTATGCATGGAGGCAGAGGGTATGGTTGAGGTACTAAATGAATACTTTGCATCTGTCTTCACCAAGGAAGAAGATGCTGCCAAAGTCATAGTGAAAGAGGAGGTAGTTGAGATACTGCATGGGATAAAAATTGATAAAGAGGAGGTACCAGAAAGGCTGGTTGTACTTAAAGTAAATAAGTCACCAGGACCAGATGGGATGCATCCTAGGATGCTGAGGGAAGTGAAGGTGGAAATTGCAGAGGTTCTGGCCATAATATTCCAATCCTCCTTGGATACGGGGCTGGTGCCAGAGACTGGAGAATTGCAAATGTTATACCCTTGTTCAAAAAAGGGTGTAAGGATAAACCCAGCAACTACAGGCCAGTCAGTTTAACCTCGGTAGTGGGGAAGCTTTTAGAAACAATAATCAGGGACAAAATTAACAGTCACTTGAACAAGTATAGATTAATTAAGGAAAGCCAGCACTGAATTGTTAAAGGCAAACCTTGTTTAACTAACTTGATTGCGTTTTTTGATGAGTTAACAGAGAGGGTTGATGAGGGCAATGCGGTTGACGTAGTGTACATGGACTTCCAAAAGGCCTTTGATAAAGTGCCACATAATAGGCTTGCCAGCAAAGTTGAAGCCCATGAAATAAAAGGGACAGTGGATATGAAATTGGCTAAGTGACAGGAAACAGAGAGGTTGTTTATCAGACTGGAGGAAGGTATACAGTGAGGTTCCCAAGGGGTCGGTTCTAGGACCACTGCTTTTCTTGATATATAATGGCCCAGAAATTGATCTTGCTCTGTTCCCGCGGGGGTAAGGAGCAGGCGTGATCTCTCACTCCGCGTTGGCTTTTTCAGATCCAGCTCGCACGAACTTGATGTTCTAGGCATCAGCTGGGCAGTGCTTGCGTATCCCACAGGCGTAGTGAATTCGTGCGAGCTGTGGGATCACGTGACTCAGTTAGAGCCAATGGCAGCACACCATCTTCCATTCATAAGTTTCACATACGTGCTGTGAAAGCTATGAATCTTACACACCCCCAAAATAACAGCTAAACCTCAATTAAATTTTTTTTAAAAACCATCACATTAATAAAATAAGTATAGTTAAATAAATTAACCATTTTAAATAAAAAATTAAATTTTTGAAAAAATTTAAAATCTTTTAAAAAGTTATAAAAATAAACTTACCTGTCTTTAAAGTCTCTAAAAAAGATATACCTGTTAAAAAAAATTCAAAATAATACTTAATTCACTACTTACCTTGTTAAAAGTGGGTCTTACTCCTCCTTTTTTCATTGCTAAAATCTTCCGTCCTTACCTGCGCGTCCAAAGCACTAAGTGCACAGCGTGCGCGCAGCCTGTAGCGCACACGCGGTGCACCGAGGAACCGCCCCCTTTTCCAAAAACCAAGTGCCGGTTTTCAGCGCATGCGCAGTGCATGCAGAAAACCGGCAATTGGTGACAGAATACGCGAGAGTACACAGTGCGTACTCTCGCGTCGCGGGACTAATTTTTGGGCCATTAATGACTTAGACTTGGGTGCACAGGGCACAATTTCAAAATTTGCAGATGTCACAAAACTTGGAAGTATAGTGAACAGTGAGGAGGATAGCGATAGACTGAACAGTGAGGAGGATAGTGATAGACTTCAAGAGGACATAAACAGGCTGGTGGAATGGGCGGACACATGGCAGATGAAATTTAACGCAGAAAAATGTGAAGTGATACATTTTGGGA
>CM059434.1:1777921-1845421 GCA_030390025.1 Squalus acanthias | reverse complement strand
GGGATGTTTAACTACGTTAAAGGCACTATATAAACGCAAGGTTCGGAGAGTGTGAGTGAGTGAGGGGTTGGGGTTATGGCGAGGGTTCGGAGAGTGGGAGTGAGTGAGTGGGGGGTTGGGATTATGGCGAGGGTTCGGAGAGTGGGAGTGAGTGAGGGGTTGGTGTTATGGCGAGGGTTCGGAGTTTGTGAGTGAGTGAGGGGTTGGGGTTATGGCGAGGGTTCGGAGTTTGTGAGTGAGTGAGTGAGTGGATGGGGTGCCAATCAAGCAGATGGTGGTAAAACTGCTAAAGACCATTTAAAAAAAAAAATTGTTTATGGGATGTGGGCGTCGCTGGCAAGGCCAGCATTTATTGCCCAGGGCAAAATGAATTCTCTCTTGGAGAAGCATGGATTAATGAGGGACAAAATTGAGAGGTCGCACAACACCAGGTTATAGTCCAACAGTTTTATTTGAAATCACAAGCTTTCGGAGCTATCGATTTGCTCCTTCCTCAGGTGAAGTAAATTAGATACAGAATCTCCAAAGCATATATAGATGGAAAACAAAGCATGTGTATTTTACAATTGCAGACCAATAAATTAAATCATCCTGATGTTAATGAGGGACAGCCAGCAGAGATTTGTTAAAGGCAAATTGTGTCTGACTAACCTGATTGAGTTCTTTGATGAAGTAACAGAGAGGGTTGATGTGGGTAGTGCAGTAGATGTTGTATATGTGGACTTTCAAAAGGCATTTGATAAAGTACCACATAACAGACTTATTCGGAAAATGGAAGCACATGGGATTAAAGGGACGGTGGTAACTTGGGTACGAAATTGGATAAGGGCTGGAGGTAGAGAGTAGCGGTGAACGGATGTTTCTCTGACTGGAGAGGAGTATACAGTGGGGTCCCCCAGGGGTCGGTATTAGGACCATTGCTTGTTATATATAAATGACCTGGACTTGGGTACAGGGAGTACAATTTCAATGTTTGAGGATGATACAAAACTTGGCAACATAGTAAGTAGTGAAGAAGATAGTAGCAGACTTCAGGAGGACACGGACAGACTGGTGAAATGGGCAGACACACGGCAGATACAATTTAATGCGGAAAAGTGTGGAGTGATGCACTTTGGGAGCAACAACATGGAGAGGCAGTAAAATCTCAATTCTATTATTTTGAGGTGGGTTGCAAGAGCAGAGGGACTTGGGGTTGAATATTCACAAATCTTTGAAGGGAAAGTTGATAAGGCAGTTAAGAAAGCGTATGGGATACTTGGCTTTGTAAATAGGGGCACTGGATACAAAAACAAGGAAGTCACGCTAAATCTTTACAAATCACTGGTTAGGCCTCAGCTGGAGTATTGAGTCCAATTCTGGGCCACACACTTTAGGAAGGATGTCAAGGCCTTGGAGAGGGTGCAGAGGAGATTTACTAGAATGGTCCCAGGGATGAGGGACTTCAGTTATGTGAAGAGACTGGAGAAGCTGAGATTGTTCTCCTTGGAGCAGAGAAGGTTAAGAGGAGATCTAATAATTCAAACTTGCGAGGAGTTTTGACAGAGCAAATAGGGAGAAATTGTTTCCTTTGGTAGGAGGGTCGGTAACCAGAGGTCATAGATTTAAAATAATTGGCAAAAGAACAAGAGGGGAAATGAGGAGAAATTTCTTCACACAAAGGGTGTTGAGATCGGAACACACTACCAAAAGGGTGGAATCAGATTCCATGGGAACTTTCAAAAGACAATTGAACATGTATTTGAAGAAAAATAATTGCAGGGTTATGTGGAAAAACTGGGAAGTGGGACTAATTGGACAGCTCTTTCAACGAGCCAGAACAGGCACGATGGGCTGAATGGCCTCCTTGTGTGTCAGCCGTGGCTCAGCGGGCAGCACTCTCGCCTCTGAGTCAGTAGGTTGTGGGATCAAGTCCCACTCCAGAGACTTGAGCACAAAATCCAGGCTGACACTTCACTGCAGTTCTGAAGGAGCACTTCACTGTCGGAGGGACAGTACTCCGCTGCACTGTCGGAGGGACAGTACTGAGGGAACGCTGCACTGTCGGAGAGACAGTACTGAGGGAACGCTGCACTGTCGGAGGGGCAGTACTGAGGGAGCGCCGCACTGTCGGAGGGACAGTACTGAGGGAACGCTGCACTGTCGGAGGGGCAGTACTGAGGGAGTACTGCACTGTCGGCGGGGCAGTACTGAGGGAGTGCTGCACTGTCGGAGGGACAGTACTGAGGGAGTGCTGCACTGTCGGAGGGGCAGTACTGAGGGAGCGCTGCACTGTCGGAGGGGCAGTACTGAGGGAGTGCTGCACTGTCAGAGGGGCAGTACTGAGGGAGTGCTGCACTGTCGGGGGGAGCAGTACTGAGGGTGCGCTGCACTGTCGGAGGGGCAGTACTGAGGGAGTGCTGCACTGTCGGAGGGTCAGTACTGAGGGAGCGCTGCACTGTCGGAGGGACAGTACTGAGGGAGTGCTGCACTGTCGGAGGGGCAGTACTGAGGGAACACTGCACTGTCGGAGGGGCAGTACTGAGGGAGCGCTGCACTGTCGGAGGGGCAGTACTGAGGGAACGCTGCACTGTCGGAGGGACAGGACTGAGCGAGAGCTGCACTGTCGGAGGGGCAGTACTGAGGGAACGCCGCACTGTCGGAGGGGTAGTACTGAGGGAGCGCCGCACTGTCGGAGGGGCAGTACTGAGGGAGCGCCGCACTGTCGGAGGGGCAGTACTGAGGGAGCGCCGCACTGTCGGAGGGGCAGTACTGAGGGAGCGCCACATTGTCGGAGGGGCAGTACTGAGGGAGCGCCGCACTGTCGGAGGGGCAGTACTGAGGGAGCGCTGCACTGTCGGAGGGGCAGTACTGCACTGTCGGAGGTGCAGTCTTTCGGATGAGACATTAAAGATCGCGTTTATTTCCAACACCAGATTTCTGATTAGTCAACTTGGAGGACAAGACACAACCAGCAGTTTATCTGGAATGTGTAATTAGATCCTACCTGCCTAATTAATCAAGTACTTTGCAAAGTGTAATTCAAGCCATTCTGACTGCCTACTCCAGACAAAACAGAGCTCACATAGATCAGACAGGGCTCACCCTCGCGGGTTAAGACCTTCTCCCACCCCCCAAACAAGTTGCTGCCCCCCCGCAACAAGTTCCTAACCTCCCTCCCACCCACCAAGTTTCTGACCACCCCTTCCGCCCCCCCACCCCCCCGCCTCCCCACCGAGTTCCTGACCTCACCCCTGCACACACCCCTCCATATATGGGGCATTGTGTGTGGGTCACGGATTGTTAACAGGTGTATTGGGTATGAAGTGAATAGTGACAGCGTCATCACTTCCGGATATCGTCCAGTCCAATGATGTCACTTGCCACACACGCACCGAGAAATCAACCAGGTCTAGGGGGAGGAGAGGGAGTACGTGGTGCGGGTGTAAAGGGGGTTGGGGTTGGAAGAACGTGATCCTTCTTACCATCTGCATCACATTGTTCCACCATCCCCACTGTGCTCTTTACCCACCCTCCCCCCGAGATCCTGACCTCCTCTCTTACCCCTTCAATCCTTTCTCCCCTCCTCTCTCTCTCCCCTTCTCTCTCTCCCCCTCCTCTCTCTCTCTGTTCGATCCTCTCTCTCTCCCCTTCTCTCTCTCCCCCTCCTCTCTCTCTCCCCCCCTCCAATTCCTTTTCTCTCTCCCTTTTCGATCCTGTCTCTTCTCCCCGCCACCCCCCGGCCACCAACGGATCCAGTGACCTTCTGCTTACGGAGCCGAGGAAAGCGTGGCCCACGGTGCAGGCCGCAACTGTTGGGTACTGCGCATTTGCTGCTTCGGTACACAGCGCCCATTCGCCGAAGGCCGCAAAGATGTTTGTGCAGATAATCACAACAGACGTTAAAACGAGGCCCCGTCTGCTCTCTCTGGTGGATGTAAAAGATCCCAGGGCCACTATTTTGAAGAAGAGCAGGGCAGTTCTCCCCAGTGTCCAGGGGCCAATATTTATCCCTCAATCAACATCACTAAACAGATTATCTGGTCATAATCTCATTGCTGTTTGTGGGATCTTGCTGTGTGCAAATTGGCTGTCGCCTTTCCTACATTACAACAGTGACTACACTTCAAAAAGTACTTCATTGGCTGTAAAGCGCTTTGGGACGTCCTGAGGTTATGAAAGGCGCTGGAGAAACGCAAGTTTTCTTTCTTTTCAGTGCAGTAAGTTTCTGTGACATAACGACAGAAAATGCTGGAAATACTCAGCAGGCCAGGCAGCATCTGTGGAGAGAGAAACAGAGTCAACGTTTCAGGGCAATGACCTTTCATCAGAACTGGAAAAAGTTGGAGATGTAACAGATTTTTCCAGTTCTGACGAAGGGTCACCGACCTGAAACGTTAACTCTGTTTCTCTCTCCACAGAAGCTGCCTGACCTGCTGAGCATTTCCAGTTGTTATTTCAGATTTCCAGCATCTGCAGTATTTTGCTTTTGTATAAGTTTCTGTGACTCTCTGTCTGGTGTTGAGCTTCTTTACAATATTTCATTATTGTGGCAAAAAGGAGCCTTATGCTGATTGGATAATAACTTGGCTGATGTGGAGTGTTTTTTTTTAACATTGTTCAAATATTTTATTCAAAAACAATAATACCTGTACAACTCATCAATTACATAGTAAATCCATTACATTCATCCATCACAGTAAAAAATAAAGCCTTAAAAACAGCCTTATAGTTAATATAAATGCAATGATTAATTTTACAAATAATCAATGTTTACAGTACAAATACCCTTAAACAATAAACACAACTTTTTAGATTTAAAATAATAAATCTCAAAGTTAACTCCACATAAAACAAAAACCCATTTCAACACCAGTGTACAAACACACAGCACCATCATAATCCAATTAAATGCTGCAGATAACACTTATTCCAATAAACCAAGAAAAAACCCGTTTTACGCCAGTCCTACTGGCATTGTTCGTTCGATCGTTCGATCATTCATTCAAGCGTTCGTTCGTTCTTTCGATCAGCGTAAGTTCCAATATGTATGAATGCGTGCGTATATTTGGATGTGGAGTGTTTGTGCAGGGTGGGTGAAAATCAGTCACATTAACTGTGAACTGCAGAGTTGGAAGACTTTAAAGCCCATTCTGATTTTATAAATTAGCTTCACACAAACGCCTGGCACTTGTTTGTTTATTTTTAATGCATTTAGTAAAATGTTTCTTGCGGATTTTTTAAAATTACAATCTGGACACGGTAAAAGAGACGAAAATAAAGTTCAGAGAAAAGAAGCAAAACTTTGCGCAGCGCGAGAGCTCCGCCCCGTCCCTCGGCAGCGCTCGGCTCGGCTCGGCTCAGCGGGAGGACTCGGCTCGGGTTCTGCAGCGCTCGGGTTCACTCGGCTAGGCGGGAGGACTCGGCAGCACTCGGGTGTCGGGGAGGAAGCCCTCGGGTTCGCTCGGCTCGGCGGGAGGACTCGGCTCGGGTTCGGCAGCACTCGGGTGTCGGGGAGGAAGCCCTCGGGTTCGCTCGGCTCGGCGGGAGGACTCGGCTCGGGTTCGGCAGCACTCGGGTGTCGGGGAGGAAGCCCTCAGGTGCACTCGGCTCGGCGGGAGGACTCGGCTGCCGGGGAGGAAGCCCTCGGGTTCGCTCGGCTCGGCGGGAGGACTCGGCTCGGGTTCGGCAGCTCGGGGCTCGGGTTGGGCAGCGCTCGGGTTCGCTCGGCTCGGCGGGAGGACTCTGCAGCACTCGGGTCTCGGGTTCGGCTGCGCTCGGGTTCGCTCGGCTCGGCGGGAGGACGGGGCTCGGCTGGGCTCGGCGCCGCTCGGCGAGGCGGCGATGGAGGCGAAGGGACTCGGCATGGAGCCGCCTGAAGTGACGACGGTGTCGGTGATGGGGGAAGCGCCGATCGACATGGCCGAGCAGCTGCCGAGTGCCGGCGAGGGCGGTTTCGCAGGCGAGTGCGGCGGGCGGGAGCGGGAGGTAGCGGGGGGCTCGGTGAGAGGAGCCGGGCGGGCCCCGCCGACAATAATAATAAAAAATAAATCCGCCGAGGAAGCGTTCGGCCGCCACCCGGCGCGGAGCGGAGCGGCTCGGGGCCGCCGGGGATAGCCGAGCCGAGCCGAGCCGAGCGGTCCCGAAGCGCTTCGGCTCTCGGCCCGGCCTCCGTTTACCCGCCGACCGACATTGAGCGTTTAAAGGGGCGGAAAGGCCGCCCACTGAACCTGGGGCCCGCGGGCGGAGTGGGCCCGGAGTGGGGAGCGGGAGACCGGGGGGGTGCAGGTGGGAACTGGGGTAACGGGGGGTGAGGGGGTACGGGGGGGGCCAGGGTGAGGGGGTACGGGGGGGGCCAGGGGTGAGGGGGTACGGGGGGGGGGCAGGGGTGAGGGGGTACGGGGGGGGGCCAGGGGTGAGGGGGTACGGGGGGGGCCAGGGGTGAGGGGATACGGGGGGGGGGCAGGGTACGGGGTGAGGGGATACGGGGGGGCCAGGGTGATGGGGTACGGGGGGGGCCAGGGTGATGGGGTACGGGGGGGGCCAGGGTGATGGGGTACGGGGGGGGGCCAGGGGTGAGGGGATACGGGGGGGGGGGCAGGGTGAGGGGAGGGAACGGGGGGGGGCAGGGTACGGGGTGAGGGGATACGGGGGGGCCAGGGTGATGGGGTACGGGGGGGCCAGGGTGATGGGGTACGGGGGGGGGCCAGGGTGATTGGGGTACGGGGGGGGGCCAGGGGTGATGGGGTACGGGGGGGGGCCAGGGTGATGGGGTAACGGGGGGGGGCCAGGGGGTGAGGGGGTACGGGGGGGGGGGGGGGGGGGGGGGGGGGGGGGCCAGGGGGGTGGGGGGGGTCAGGGGGGGGGGGGGGGGGGGCCAGGGGTGAGGGGTACGGGGGGGGGCCAGGGGTGAGGGGATACGGGGGGGGGGGCCAGGGGTGAGGGGGTACGGGGGGGGGCCAGGGGTGAGGGGATACGGGGGGGGCAGGGTGAGGGGATACGGGGGGGGGCAGGGTACGGGGTGAGGGGATACGGGGGGGCCAGGGTGAGGGGGTACGGGGGGCAGGGTGAGGGCGTATGTGGGGGGGCCAGGGTGAGGGGGTACGGGGGTGAGGGGGTACGGGGGGGGCCAGGGGTGAGGGGATACGGGGGGGGGGGGGGGCAGGGTGATGGGGTACGGGTGGGCCAGGGTGATGGGGTACGGGGGGGCCAGGGTGAGGGGATGCGGAGGGGGGGGGGTGAGGGGTACGGGGGTGAGGGTACGGGGGGGGCCAGGGTGAGGGGATACGGGGGGGGGGGGGTGAGGGGTACGGGGGTGAGGGTACGGGGGGGCCAGGGTGAGGGGATGCGGAGGGGCCAGGTTGAGGGGGTACGGAGGTGAAGGGGACACTTGGGGTACAGGTGGGGTGGGGATATGAAAGTGCTGCCAATCAAGCCAAGCTAACGCCTAATATTTTTGAAAAGTAAAAAATCTCTTTCTATAGTTTTATGGTGTGAAAGGGAACTAATAAAAATGACAAGATGTGCGGAGGTATAGTCAAGTGTCAGGGTTCTGTCACTGGGCTCATGTACTGGATTGGTGGCAGCGCGCTTTCATGTGACAGTAAAGTTGTCTGATGTTTTTAATTCAGCACCTCCAATTAATCCCACAACTCGCAGCCGATCGCAGCTTCCTCCTTCTCCGGCACAAAGTGCTTTCTCCACTCACCGCCCCCAATGTGGAGGGACAGAATCTGCACAGTTTCATTTTTTGCCCCTGGTATTCCCAGGGGGTTTGACTAACCAGCCCTGACTCTGCTTAGCTTCCGAGATTGACTGTGGCCAAAATTAATCCCCTGATCAGTGAGAGCACCAAACCCCGATCACCGGGGATCACTGAAAACTCCATCTGGCCCATAGGGGGTTTGAGCACCTGATCTGGCCTCGCTCCGACCTACCCAACTCACAGGCCACTCACTCGAGTTTTAACCGTTGGAATAGCAATGGTGGGAACACTTTAACCCCCCACCATCATACTTTACCAGTATTATAACCATCAGGAAAGACTCAACAGGCTGGGACTCTTTTTCTCTAGAAAACAGAAGGCTGAGTGTTTACCTGATAGATGTCTAAAATTATGAAAGGTTTTGATAGGATAGACGTAGAGAAGCTGTTTCCACTTGTGGGGGAGACCAGAACTAGGGGCCATAAATATAAGATAGTCACTAATAAATCCAATAGGGAATTCAGGAGAAATGTCTTTATCCAAAGAGTGGTGAGAATGTGGAACTCGCTACCACAGGGAGTGGTTGAGGCGAATAGCATAGATACATGTAAGGGCAGGCTAGATAAACACATGAGGGAGTCATAGAATAGAATCATAGAAAGTTACAGCACGGAAGGAGGCCATTTCGGCCCATCGTGTCCGCGCTGGCCAACAAAGAGCTATCCAGCCTAATCCCACTTCCCAGCTCTTAGTCCGTAGCCCTGCAGGTTAGAGCATCCCAAGTGCACATCCAAGTACTTTTTAAATGTGGTTAGGGTTCCTGCCTCTACCACCCTTTCAGGCAGTGAGTTCCAGACCCCCACAACCCTCTGGGTGAAGACATTTCCCCTCAAATCCCCTCTAAACCTTCCACCAATTACTTTAAATCTGTGCCCCCTGGTTTTTGACCCGACTGCTAAGGGAAATAGGTCCTTTCTATCCACTTTATCTAGGCCCCTCATAATTTTATACACCTCAATAAGGTCTCCCCTCAGCCTCCTCTGTTCCAAGGAAAAAAAACCCAGCCTATCCAGTCTTTCCCCATAGCTAAGATTCTCTACTCCCGGCAACATCCTTGTAAATCTCCTCTGTACCCTCTCTAGTGCAATCACATCTTTCCTGTAATGTGGTGACCAGAACTGCACGCAGTACTCTAGCTGAGGCCTAACTAATGGTTTATACAGTTGAAGCATAACCCCCCTGCTCTTGTATTCTATGCCACGGCTAATAAAGGCAAGCATTTCGTATGCCGTCTTAACCACCTTATCTACTTGGCCTGCTACCTTCAGGGATCTGTGAACATGCACTCCAAGGTCCCTTTGTTCCTCTACACTTCAGTGTCCTACCATTTAATGTGTATTCCCTTTCCTTGTTAGCCCTTCCCAAATGCATTACCTCACACTTCTCCGGATTGAATTCCATTTGCCACTGTTCTGCCCACCTGACCAATTTATTGATCTCTTCCTGCAGTCTACAGCTTCCTTCTTCAGTATCAACCACGCAGCCGATTTTAGTATAATCTGCAAACTTCTTAATCACACCCCCTATATTCAAGTCAAGATCGTTGATATATACCACAAAAAGCAAGGGACCTAGTACTGAGCCCTGTGGAAACTCACTGGAAACTGCCTTCCAGTCACAAAAACACCCATCAACCATTACCCTCTGCTTCCTGTCTCCAAGCCAGTTTTGAATCCAACTTGACACTTTGCCCTGGATCCCATGGGCTTTTAACTTCGTGACCAGTCTGCCACGTGGAACCTTATCAAAAGCCTTGCTAAAGTCCATATACACTACATCAAACGCACCACCCTCATCTACCCTCCTTGTTACCTCCTCAAAAAATTCAATCAAGTTTGTCAGACACGTCCTTCCCTTAACAATTCCGTGCTGACTATCCTTGATTAATCCGTGTCTTTCTAAATGAAGATTTATCCTGTCTTTCAGAATTCTTTCCAATAATTTTCCCACCACCGAGGTTAGGCTGACTGGCCTGTAATTACTCGGTCTATCCTTTTCTCCCTTTTTAAACAAGGGTACCACATTAGCAGTCCTACAGTCCTCCGGCACTACACCTGAAGCCTGAGAGGATTGGAAAATGATGGTCAGGGCCTCTGCTATTTCCTCTTTTGCTTCGCTTAACAGCCTGGGATACATTTCATCTGGGCCTGGGGATTTATCCACTTTTAAAGCTGCTAAACCTCTTAATACTTCCTCTCTCACTATGTTTATTTCATCTAATATTTCACACTTCTCCCCCCTGATAGCAATGTCTGCTTCGCCCCTCTCCTTTGTGAAAACAGATGCAAAGTATTCATTAAGAACCCTACCGACATCTCCCGCCTCCACACACACATTACCTGCACGATCTCTAATAGGCCCTACCCTTTCTTTAGTTATCCTCTTACTCTTAATATATTTATAAAACATCTTTGGATTTTCCTTGATTTTACTTGCCAAGAATTTTTCATGCTCTCTCTTTGCTTTCCTAATATTTTTAATTGCACCCCTGCACTTTCTGTACTCCTCTAAAGATTCTGGAGTATTTAGCCCTCGGTATCTGTCATACGCCTCCCTTTTTTTCTTTATCCTACCCTGTATGTTTCTAGACATCCAGGGGGCTCTAGATTTGTTAGTCCCACCTTTTTCCTTTAAGGGCACATGTTTGGTCTGAACCCTCCGGATCTCCTCCTTGAATGCCTCCCACTGCTCTGACACTGATTTACCTTCAAGTAGCTGTTTCCAGTCCACTATGGCTAAATCCCCTCTGAGCTTAACAAAATTTGCTTTTCCCCAATTTAGAATTTTTATTCCTGGTCTATCCTTGTCCTTTTCCATAACTAACTTAAATCTAACAGAATTATGGTCACTGGCACCAAAATGCTCCCCCACTGATACGCCTTCTACCTGCCCAGCTTCATTCCCTAAAACTAAGTCCAGAATCGCCCCCTCCCTTGTTGGGCTTGCTACATACTGGCTAAAAAAGTTCTCCTGGATGCATTTTAGGAATCCCGCACCTTCTATACCCTTCACACTAATTTTATACCAGTTAATATTGGGGTAGTTGAAATCCCCTACTATTACTGCCCTATAGTTCTTGCACTTCTCAGAAATTTGTCGACATATTTGCTCTTCTATCTCCCTCTCACTGTTTGGGGGTCTGTAGTACACTCCCAGCAGTGTGATCGCCCCTTTTTTGTTTTTCAATTCGACCCATATGGCCTCGTTTGATGATCCCTCCAACATATCATCCCTCCTCACAGCTGTAATAGTTTCTTTAATCAATACCTGCGATCACCCCTCCCTTTTTACCTCCCACTCTATCCCGTCTGAAAATCCTGTAACCAGGGATGTTGAGCTGCCATACCTTCCCCTCTTTCAGCCACGTCTCTGTAATAGCTATAATATCATAGTCCCAAGTATCTACCTGTGCCTCAGCTCATCTGCCTTGTTCGCTATACTCCTTGCAGGGAGAAAGGAATAGAAGGTTATGCTTATGAAGTAGGGTGGGAGGAGGCTCGTGTGGAGCATAAACACAGGCATGGATCTGTTGGGCTGACTGGCCTATTTCTGTGCTGTAAATACTATGTAATTGGTGTAGGACTTCAGTCTTGTTTCCAGGAATCTTTTGTGCTTGTTAGTATCAAGCTGGGCTGGTGACTAACACAGGTCTGCCATCAGTTCCAGGTATTTGGGCTGATAGGTGCCCCAGGTTGTGACACATCTACTTGTACAAAGCACTGGTGCGTCCCTCAGCTTGAGTCCAGTCAGTTCTGGGTACTATACCTCGGGGACACTTGGAGAGTGTACAAACGAGGGCAATGGTACTTGAATGAGTTTGGTACTTGAGCATAGAATAAAGATGAAAGGTACGAGGCATGCTGATGTTGAAAACAGATGGCCTGGAGATGACACTATTGAAGTGTTTAAAGGGAACACATCAACTGCATTCCAGAGAGAAATTCAATACTAACACAAGGACAAGGGACATGGATCCAAACTTAGACAAGCAAAAGTGAATACATGCAGGCAGAGAGTGGTTTAACGGGACCGCGCACCCAAAAAAAATTAAAGGGAAGAATGATAGTAACCCTCATTTTCTGCATCTGTTTATTTGGGGTGTGTCTTGGTTTGTTGGGACCTCCTCTCACCACAGAGATGTACCCCTGACCCCGGCCGATCTTCTGACCCTGGGGCCGTTTGGATATTGGTTCACGTATGTCCTTTAGGAGAGGAAACCTGCTGTCCTTACCCGGTCTGGGCCTATATGTGACTCCAGTCTCACACCAACGTGGTTGACTCTTAACTGCCCCTCTGAAATGGCCTAGTAAGTTGTATCAAACCACTACAAAAAAGAATAAGAGGAAAACCAGAAGGACCACTCGGCTGCGACCTAGGCACCGGATTCTGACACGACGAAGGCACACCCAGCCCAGTCGACTGGACAAATTCCTCACCAACATCTGTGGACTTGTGCCAACATTGGAAGAGCTGTCCCACAGACTAGTCAAGCAACAGCCTGACATAGTCATCCTCACGGAATCATACCTTTCATCCAACGTCCCAGACTGCTCCATCACCATCCCTTGGTATGTCCTGTGCCACCGGCAGGACAGACCCACCAGAGGAGGCGGCACAGTGGTGTACAGTCGGGAGGGAGTGGCCCTGGAAGCACTGTTACCTTTAATTTTTTTATGGGGTGCGCGGCCCCGTCAAACGACCACGCATGCGCGATTTTTCCCATTTAAAAGCTGGCGAGCCACCACAATCTGTAACCTCATGGCCTGGCATATCCCTCACTCTACCGTTACCATTAAGCCAGGGGAGCAACCCTGGTTCAATGTGGAGTGTGGAAGAGCATGTCAGGAGCAGCACCAGGCAGATCTCAAAATGCGGTGCCAACTTGGGGTAGCTGCAACACAGGAATACATGCCTACTAAAGAGCAGAAGCAGCATGCTACAGACAGAGCTAAGCGATCCCACAATCAACAGATCAGATCAAAACTCTGCAGTCCTGTCACATCTCGTCATGAATAGTGGTAGACAATTAAACAACTAACAGGAGGAGGACGCTGCATGAGTGCAAAAGACAAGGCTGAAGCGTTTGCAACCATCTTCAGCCAGATGTGCCGAGTGGATGATAAATATTGGCCTCCTGTCACTTGTGCATGTCATTCCGCCATTTAAGAATGGCGAGAGACGGAAACCAGGGAATTATAGACCAGTTAGCCTAACATCTGTTGCTGGAAAATTGCTAGAGTCTATAATTAAGGATAGGGTGACTGAACACCTCAAAAATTTTCAGGTGATCAGAGAGAGCCAGCATGGATTTGTGAAAGGTAGGTCATGCCTGACAAACCTGATTGAATTTTTTGAAGTGGTGACTAAAGTAGTGGACAGGGGAATGTCTATGGATGTTATTTATATGGACTTCCAGAAGGCATTTGATAAAGTCCCACATAAGAGACTGTTATCTAAGGTAGAAGCCCACGGAATTGAGGGCAAATTATTGACCTGGTTAGGAAATTGGCTGAACGGCAGGAGACAGAGTAGAGATAATGGGCAGGTACTCAGATTGGCAGGATGTGATGAGTGGTGTCCCACAGGGATCTGTGTTGGGGCCTCAACTATTCACAATATTTATTAATGACTTAGATGATGGGATAGAAAGTCATATATCCAAATTTGCCGATGACACAAAGATAGGTGGAATTGCAGGCAGTGTAGATGGAAGCATAAAATTACAAAGAGATATCGACAGGTTGAATGGGCAAAACTGTGGCAAATGGATTTCAATGTAGGCAAATGTGAGGTCATCCACTTTGGACCTAAAAAGGATAGAACAGGGTACTTTCTAAATGGTGAAAAGCTAAAAACAGTGGAGGTCCAAAGAGACTTGGGGGTCCAGGTACATAGATCATTAAAATGTCATGAGCAGGTACAGAAAATAATCAGAAAGGCTAATGGGATGCTGGTCTTTATATCTAGAGTACAAGGGGGTAGAAGTTATGCTGCAGCTATACAAAACCCTGGTTAGACCACACCTGGAGCACTGTGAGCAGTTCTGGGCACCACACCTCAGGAAGGATATATTGGCCTTGGAGGGAGTGCAACGTAGGTTTACCAGAATCATACCCGGACTTCAAGGATTAAGTTACAAGGAGAGATTACACAAATTAGGGTTGTATTCCCTAGAATTTAGAAGATTAAGGGGTGATCTGATCGAAGTTTTCAAGATATTAAGGGGAACAGATAGGGTAGAGAGAGAGAAACTATTTCCCCTGGTTGGGGATTCTAGAACTAGGGGGCATTGTCTAAAAATTAGAGCCAGACCTTTCAGGAGCGAAATTAGGAAACACTTCTACACACAAAGGGTGGTAGAAGTTTGGAACTCTCTTCCGCAAGTGGCAATTGATGCTAGATCAATTGTTAATTTTAAATTGGAGATTGATAGCTTTCTGTTAACCAAAGGTATTACGGGAGATGGGCCAAAGGCGGGTACATGGAGTTAGGTCGCAGATCAGCCACGATCTCATTGAATGGCGGAACAGGCTCGAGGGGCTGAATGGCCTCCTCCTGTTCCTGTGCTCCTATGTTCCTCCTGAGGCCCACCATCACAGAAGCCAGTCTTCAGCCAATTTGATTCACTCCACGTGATATCAAGAAACGGCTGAGCGCACTAGATACAGCAAAGGCAATGGGTCCCGACAACATCCTGGATGTAGTGTTGAAGACTTGTGCTCCAAGACTGTGCGCTTGCCAAGCTGTTCCAGTACAGCTACAACACTGGCATCTTTTCAACAATGTGGAAAACTGCCCAGGTACTTCCTGGCCACAGAAAGCAGGACAAATCCAACCCGGCCAATTGCCGCCCCATCAGTCTACTCTCAACCATCAGCAAAATGATCGAAGAGAGCGTCGACAGTGCTGTCAAGTGGCACTTACCAATAACCTGCTCACCGATGCTCAGTTTGGGTTCCGCCAGGACCACTCTGCTCCAGACCTCATTACAGCCTTGGTCCAAACATGGACAAAAAGCTGAATTCCAGAGGTGAGGTGAGCGTGACTACTCTTGACATCAAGGCAGCATTCGACCGCGTGTGGTACCGAGGAGCCCTAGTAAAATTGAAGTTAATGGGGATCAGGGGGAAATCTCTCCACTGGCTGAAGTCATACCTAGCACAAAGGAAGATACTTGTGGTTGTTGGAGGTCAATCATCACAGCCCCAGAACATCGCTGCAGGAGTTCCTCAGGGCAGTGTCCTAGGCTCAACCATCTTCAGCTGCTTCATCAATGACCTTTCCTCCACCATAAGGTCAGAAGTGGGGATGTTCATTGATGATTGCACAGCATTCAGTTCCATTTGCAATTCTTCAGATAATGAAGCAGTCAGTGCCCGCATGCAGCAAGACCTGGACAACATTCAGGCTTGGGCTGATCGTGGCAAATAACATTTGTGCCAGGCAATGACTATCTCCAACAAGAGAGAGTCTAATCACCTTCCCATGAAATTCAATGGCATTGTCATCGTCTAATCCTCCACCATCAACATCCTGGTGGGTGTTGGGGGAGGGGGGGGGGGTCACTATTGACCATAAACTTAACTGGACCAGCCACACACATACTGTGGCTGGGTATTCTGCGGCGAGTGTCTCACTTCCTGACTCCCCAAAGCCTCTCCACCATCTACAAGGCACAAGTCAGGAGTGTGATTGAATACTCTCCACTTGCCTGGATGAGTGCAGCTCCAACAACACTCAAGAAGCTCGACATCATCCAGGACAAAGCAGCCCGCTTGATTAGCACCCCATTCATCACCTTAAACATTCACTCTCTCCACCACCGGCGTACCGTGGCTGCAGTGTGTACCATCTACAAGATGCACTGCAGCAACTTGCCAAGGTTTCTTCGACAGCACCTCCCAAACCCGCGATCTTTACTGCCTAGAAGGACAAGGGCAGCAGGCGCATGGGAGCGCCACCACCTGCAAGTCCCCCTCCAAGTCACACACCATCCTGACTTGGAAGTATATCGCTGTTCCTTCATCGTCGCTGGGTCAAAATCTTGGAACTCCCTCCCAAACAGCACTGTGGGAGCACCTTCACCACATGGACTGCAGTGGTTCAAGAAGGTGGCTCACCACCACCTTCTCGAGGGCAACTAGGGATGGGCAATAAATGCTGGCCTTGTCAGCGACGCCCACATCCCTAGAATGAATTTTTGAAAATTGGCTGGTGGCCCTCGGGCTTCTGCCAGGGAACTCCGCCAGAATGGGGGCAGAGTTCTGTTGAGCGGGTCTTGGACTAAAAATTCTTGTCTCCATTCCAGGATCGTGCACCCAGCTTGGGACACTAGAGGGTCCCACCGTCCACATTACACAAATGGATGCAACTATCTCGGACGATACACCCCCTCATTTGCATGTTATTTCAAGTAGAAACTTCTCTACGTCTACCCTATCAAAACCTTTCATAATCTTAAAGACCTCGATCAGGTCACCCCTCAGCCTTCTCTTTTACATAAGAACATAAGAACATAAGAAATAGGAGCAGGAGTAGGCCAATTGGCCCCTCGAGCCTGCTCCGCCATTCAATAAGATCATGGCTGATCTGATCCTAACCGCCAATCTACTATCACAGAACCATCTCCTGAACCTAACAGAATTGGACACACGAAATAGGAGCAGGATCAGGCTACACGGCCCCTGGGCCCGCTACGCTACCCACAGGGCCATGACCGATCCGAACCTAGACTCATGTCCAAATTCCTGCCCGCTCCCCGTAACCCTTAATTCCCTTTACTTCTAGGAAACTGTCTATTTCTGTTTTAAATTTATGTAATGATGTAGCTTCTACAGCTTTTTGGGGCAGCATATTCCATGGACCTACCACCCTCTGAGTGAAATAGTTCCTTCTCATCTCAGTTTTGAAAGAGCAGCCCCTTATTCTAAGACTATGCCCCCTAGTTCTAGTTTCACCCATCATCGGGAACATCCTCCCCGCATCCACCCGATCCAACCCCTTCACAATCTTATATGTTTCAATAAGATCGCCTCTCATTCTTCTGAACTCCAATGAGTAGAGTCCCAATCTACCCAACCTCTCCTCATATGTCCATCCCCTCATCCCCGGGATTAACCGAGTGAACCTTCTTTGTACTGACTCGAGAGCAAGTATGTCTTTTCTTAAGTATGGACACCAAAACTGTATGCAGTATTCCAGGTGCGGTCTCACCAATATCTTGTACAACTGAAGCAATACCTCCCTATTTTTATATTCTATCCCCTTAGCAATGAAAGCCAACATTCCATTGGCCTTCTTAATCACTTGCTGCACCTGCATACTAACCTTTTGAGTTTCGTGCACCAGGACCCCCAGATCCCTTTGTACTTCAGTACTTTCCAGTTTCTTGCCATTTAGATAATAACTTGCTCTACTATTTTTCCTGCCAAAGTGCATAACCTCACACTTTCCAGTATTGTATTCCATCTGCCAAATCTCTGCCCACTTACTTAGCCTGTCTATGTCCCCTTGCAGATTTTTTATGTCCTCCTCACTCACTACTTTCCCTCCCATCTTAGTATCATCTGCAAACTTTGATATGTTACACTCGGTCCCCTCCTCCAAATCGTTAATATAGATTGTAAAGAGTTGGGGACCCAGCACTGACCCCTGCGGAACACCACTAGTTACTGATTGCCAGTCTGAGAATGAACCATTTATCCCAACTCTCTGCCTTCTGTTAGATAGCCAATCCTCTATCCATGCCAGAATATTACCCCCAATCCCGTGATTTTTTATCTTAAGCAATAATCTTTTGTGTGGCACCTTGTCAAATGCCTTTTGGAAGTCTAAATACACCACATCCACTGGTTCCCCTTTATCCACCCTGTGTGTTACTTCCTCAAAGAACTCCAGCAAATTTGTCAAACATGACTTCCCCTTCATAAAACCATGCTGACTTTGTCCTATTAAATTATGATTATCCAAATGTCCCGTTACTGTCTCC
The DNA here is from genome assembly GCA_030390025.1 of Squalus acanthias. Taxonomy (NCBI): domain Eukaryota; kingdom Metazoa; phylum Chordata; class Chondrichthyes; order Squaliformes; family Squalidae; genus Squalus; species Squalus acanthias. Next base: position 1,827,689 of record CM059434.1, on the reverse strand, counting down.
TTAATAATGGACTCCAAAATTTTACCTACCACAGATGTTAGGCTAACCGGTCTATAGTTTCCAGCCTTCTGTCTACTGCCCTTTTTAAATAAGGGTGTTACATTAGCAGTTTTCCAGTCTGCCGGGATCTTTGCTGAGTCCAGGGAGTTTTGGAAAATTATTACCAATGCATCCACAATCCCTACCGCCACTTCCCTCAAGACCCTAGGATGTAAGCCATCAGGTCCAGGTGATTTATCCGCCTTGAGTCCCATTATTTTACCGAGTACCACTTCCTTAGTGATTTTGATCGTGCTTAGCTCCTCCCCCCCTATAGCCCCCTGTTTGTCCAGTGTTGGGATATTCTTAGTGTCCTCTACTGTAAAGACTGATACAAAATATTCATTCAGTGTATTTGCCATCTCCATATTTCCCACCATTAATTTCCCGGTCTCATCCTCTAAGGGACCAAAATTTACTTTAGCCACCCTTTTTCTTTTTATATAACGATAAAAACTCTTACTATCTGTTTTTATATTTTTTGCTAATTTACTTTCATAATCTATCTTCCCTTTCTTAATCAATCTTTTTGTTATTTTTTGCTGTCTTTTAAAGTTTTCCCAATCCTCTATCCTCCCACTAGATTTTGCTACCTTTCTAGGCTGGTGTTCTTTTTTTTGGATCGAGGTCTTTAAGATTATGAAAGGGTTTGATAGGGTAGACGTAGAGAAGATGTTTCCACTTGCGGGTGAGACCAGAACTAGGTGCCATAAATATAAGATAGTCACTAATAAATTCAATAGGGAATTCAGGAGAAACTTCTTTACCCAGAGAGTGGCGAGAATGTGGAACTCACTACCACAGGGAGTGGTTGAGGCGAATAGTATAGATTAATTTAAGGGGAAGCTAGATAAGCACATGAGGGAGAAAGGAATAGAAGGTTATGTTCCTTTCCCTTCCCACCGTCCAGGGCCCCAAACACTCCTTCCAGGTGAAACAGCGATTTACTTGTACTTCTTGCAATTTAGTATACTGTATTCGCTGCTCACGGTGCGGTCTCCTCTACATTGGGGAGACCAAACACAGGATTGGGCGACCGCTTTGCGGAACACCTCCGTTCAGTCTGCAAGCGTGACCCTGAGCTTCCGGTCACCTGTCACTTTAATTCTCCGCTCCACTCCCACTCAGACCTCGGCCTCTTAACACTGTTCCAATCAAACTCAACGTAAGCTCAAGGAACAGCACCTCCTCTTTTGATTAGGCACTTTACAGCCTTCTGGACTCAACATCGAGTTCAACAATTTCAGATCGTAACATCTGCCCCCATTTTTTCAAATGGCAGCTGTTGATGATTCTGCCAGTCCCATTTACACCAATTCTAGAGCCATCTTTTGTTTCTTTACTTGTCCCATTACCATCTCCTTTTGCCTCGCACCATCATCCCTTCTGTCATTTAATCTCTCCTGCCTTCCACCCTATCACAGACCTTCCCTTTTGTTCTTTCCTCCCCTTCCCCTGCCTCTGCACTTGCTTAAAACCTGTTATATCTCCAGAGTTAACGTTTCAGGTCGATGACCTTTCGTCAGAACTGAAAAAAGTTACAGATATAACCTCGAGCCTGCTCCGCCATTCAATAAGATCATGGCTGATCATCCACCTCAATTTCACTTTCCCGCCCGATCCTATATCCCTTGAATTCCCATCAAGTCCAAAAATCTAGCAATCTCAGCCTTGAATATACTCGATGACTCGGCATCCACAGCCCTCTGGGGCAGAGAATTCCAAAGATTCACCACCCTCTGAGTGAAGAAATTTCTTCTCATCTCAGTCTTAAATGGCCGACCCCTTATCCTGAGACTATGCCCCCGAGTTCTAGACTCTCCAGCCAGGAGAAACAACGTCTCAGCATCTACCCTGTCAATCACCCCAGATTCTTATATATGTGGACATTGAGAATCTCAGTTCATCTAGGGAGTTCCGATCTCCTGCTGGAGCTAAATATTAAAGGAGAATTCTCCGGTACTTATTCTGTCCAAGGTCCTCTGAAGTCAGAGCTTTCAGTCGGCTGTGAATGAAGACATAGTAGGCGGAAGTTTGTATAGGATGCTCGAGGGGTTCCCTGGAGTGAGTCAGTATTCCCGGGTGGTCCTGGGAATGAGTCAGTATTCCCGGGTGGTCCTGGGAGTGAGTCAGTACTCCTGGGGGTTCCTGGGAGTGTGTCAGTATTCCCAGGGTTCGTGGGAGCGTGTGCATATTCCTGGATGTCCAGGGAGTGTGTCAGTATTCCCAGGGTTCGTGGGAGCGTGTGGATATTCCTGGATGTCCAGGGAGTGTGTCAGTATTCCCAGGGTTCGTGGGAGCGTGTGGATATTCCTGGGTGTCCAGGGAGTGTGTCAGTATTCCCAGGGTTCGTGGGAGCGTGTGGATATTCCTGGGTGTCCAGGGAGTGTGTCAGTATTCCACTGTAATCTGACCCGCCAACATGGCAATAAACAAGACAAATCCCACGTTTTAAGAACTGAGATGGGAGGCTTGGTGCAGTAGCAGAGAGTGGGACTGCCTGACTGGCACAGACGCACAGAAGAAATGAAATGATTTTTCACAGTGAAACACAGTTAATAGTTTTTTCTGCTGGTTTCTGGGTTGCAGAAGTGACAACAGTGACTGTGGGGAATATGACTGGACCTGCGGACAATGTGTTTACAACGTCTGTTGCAAACGCCTCTATATCAGAACACGTGCTGGTAAGTGCTTTCATTTACTCATACCCGCAAGCTCACACATCACGTGTTCTTTGTCAGTTTAAATTTGTTCTGCACTGACCTTGGTGATGATGTTTTAGTACAGTGTACACAGCAGTGATTTTATTTGCGACAGCATCAGGTTCTTTCTATCAGTGTCAGCTGTGGCTCAGTTCTTAGCACTCTCGCCTCAGAAAGAGCTGCACTGTCAGAGGGTCAGTACTGAGGGAGCGCTGCACTGTCGGAGGGGCAGTACTGAGGGAGCGCCGCACTGTCGGAGTGGCAGTACTGCGGGAATGGAGCGCCGCACTGTCGGAGGGGCAATACTGAGGGAGTGGAGCGCTGCACTGTTGGAGGGGCAGTACTGAGGGAGTGGAGCACTGCACTGTCGGAGGGTCAGTACTGAGGGAGCGCTGCACTGTTGGAGGGGCAGTACTGAGGGAGTGGAGCACTGCACTGTCGGAGGGTCAGTACTGAGGGAGCGCTGCACTGTCGGAGGGTCAGTACTGAGGGAGCGCTGCACTGTCGGAGGGGCAGTACTGAGGGAGCGCTGCACTGTTGGAGGGGCAGTACTGAGGGAGCGCTGCACTGTCAGAGGGGCAGTACTGAGGGAGCGCTGCACTGTCGGAGGGGCAGTACTGAGGGAGCGCTGCACTGTCGGAGGGGCAGTACTGAGGGAGTGGAGCAATGCACTGTCGGTGAGGCAGTACTGAGGGAGCGCCGCACTGTCGGAGGGGCAGTACTGAGGGAGCGCCACACTGTCGGAGGGGCAGTACTGAGGGAGCACTGCACTGTCAGAGGGACAGTACTGAGGGAGTGCCGCACTGTCGGAGGGACAGTACTGAGGGAGTGCCGCACTGTCGGAGGGGCAGTACTGAGGGAGCGCTGCACTGTCAGAGGGGCAGTACTGAGGGAGCGCTGCACTGTCGGAGGGGCAGTACTGAGGGAGCGCTGCACTGTCGGAGGGGCAGTACTGAGGGAGCGCTGCACTGTCGGAGGGACAGTACTGAGGGAGCGCCGCACTGTCGGAGGGGCAGTACTGAGGGAGTGCCGCACTGTCGGAGGGGCAGTACTGAGGGAGTGCCGCACTGTCGGAGGGACAGTACTGAGGGAGCGCTGCACTGTCGGAGGGGCAGTACTGAGGGAGTGCCGCACTGTCGGAGGGGCCGTATTTTGGATGAGACGTTAAACCGAGGCCCCGTCTGCTCTCTCAGGTGGATGTAACAAATCCCACGGCTCTATTGGAAGAAGAGCAGGGGAGTTCTCCCCGGTGTCCTGGCCAATATTTATCCCTCAATCAGCATCACTAAAAACAGATTATCTGGTCATTATCACATAAGAACAAAAGAAATAGGAGCAGGAGTCGGCCATTCGGCCCTTCGAGCCTGCTCCGCCATTCAATGAGATCATGGCTGATCTTCCGGCTCAACTCTATTCACCGGCCCTATCGCCATATCCCTTGATGCCCTTACTAGTCAGAAATCTATCGACTTCTGTTTTGAATAGACCCAATGACTGAGCCTCCACAGCCCTCTGGGGTAGAGAATTCCAAAGATTCACCACCCTCTGTGTGAAGAAATTTCTTCTCATCTCAGTCCTGAATGGCCTACCCTTTATCCTGAGGCTGTGGCCCCTGGTTCTAGACTCTCCAGCTAAGGGAAACATTCTCCCAGCATCCATCCTATCAAGCCCTGTAATAATTTTGTATGCTTCAATGAGATCCCCTCTCATTCTTCTGAATTCAAGAGAATACAGGCCTAGTTTACTCAATCTCTTCTCATACGACAGTCCCGCCATCCCAGGAATCAATCTCGTGAACCTTCGTTGCACTCCCTCTATGGCAAGTATATCCTTCCTTAGGTAAGGAGACCAACATTGTACACATTACTCCAGGTGTGGTCTCACCAAGGCCCTATATAATTGGAGTAAGACTTCTTTACTCCTGTACTCAAATCCTCTTGTAATGAAGGCCAGCATACCATTTGCCTTCCTAATGGCTTGCTGCACCTGCACATTCACTTTCAGTGACTCATGTACAAGGACACCCAGGTCCCTTTGAGCATCTGCATTCCCCAATCTTTCGCCCTAATTTTGTTTACCAACCTCATTGCAGATTGACTGCCACGTTTCCCTACACTACGACAGTGACTACACTTCAAAAGTACTTCATTGGTTGTGAAGCGCTTTGGGACGTCCTGAGGTGGTGAAAGACGCTGTATAAATGCAAGTCTTTCTTTCTATTAGTGATTGGATTTGTTCACTGATAATTTCCTTATACACTAGAATCTACTCTCTGTCTCTCCCTATGTGACTATAAAGCTGCTGTTCCAATCTCTCTGCTTGGTGCTTTATAGCTAGTTACCAGAGTTAGTTTCCATCCCCTCATCTCTCATTCCTATCCACAAAACTTCAACATTATCCTCACCCAGCTCGGGTGAGTCCGTCTCTGCTACCATCAAGTTCTCTTCGGCATAGAATGTTACACCCCTCCCAGTGTGTCTTTTTCTACCTCTGTGAAGTCATTTGTATCCCGGTATCTTAACCCACCTGCTCTTAACCGTAACAGGGGAGTTCTCCCAGAGTCCTGGCCAACATTTATCCCTGAACAGCATCTCCAGAAGCAGATTATCTGGTCATTTATCTCATTGCTGTTTATGGGACCTTGCTGTGCGCAAATTGGCTGCTGTGTTTACGACATTACAGGGTGACTACACTTCAAGAATGCTTCGCTGGCGATGAAACACTTTGCGATATTCTGAAGATGTGAAAGAGGCTATAGAAATGCAAGCTCCTGCCTGGAGAGACTAGATCAGCTGGGGTTCTCCATAGAGCGGGGAGAATTAATAGAGCTGTTCAACATCATGGAGGGTTTTGAAAGAGTAGATAGGGAGAAACTGTTTCCAGTGGCTGGAGGGTCAGTTACCAGAGGACACAGATTTGAGGTGATTGGCAAAAGAACCAGAGGGGAGATGAGAATTTATTTTATGCGACGAGTTGTTGTGATCTGGAACGCGCTGCCTGAAAGGGCGGTGGAAGCAGATTCAATAATAACTTACAAAAAGGAATTGGATAAATACTTGAAAAGGAAAAATTTGCAGCATCACCTTCTCAGGGCAACTGTTGACGGGTAATAAATGCCGGTCTTGCCAGTGACGCCCACATCCTGAGAATGAATAACTAGAAAAGTAACAAATGGCACCAATTGAAGAGCATCACAAAAAGAACAAATGGAGAACTTTTTATTTTACTCAGAGGGTCGTTAGGACACGGAATGTCTGACCAGAAACTGGGGAACAGAATCCAGAACAGCTGCTAAAAGGTAATTTGATCAATATTTGAAAAAGAGACATTTCAAAGGGTTTAGGGCAAGAACAGAGGAATGGGCTCAGAGAGCCAGCATGGGCACGATGGGTCGAATGGCCTCCTTCTGTGCTGTAAAATTCGATGGTTTATGGCGGATGACACACAATTTCTCAACTAGGAAATGTCAGAGAGGCAGCATAGGGCACCTGAGGTGGGACCACGAAGAATTGCCTGGTGCAGTCTGGACCCCCTCGGGGCAAGTAAAGGGAGCTTTGTTCTGATTCAGGAGTGCCTGATGCTGACGCTGGCATTGATCTGTTGTTCCAGTGTCTTGCAGTAAATCACCATTAGAGGGCATCAAAGTCCAGCTTTTCAACCCAGACTCCCAGATTGATGCATTGACGGCTGCCTGTGAAACATCACGCTCAGGACTTCTGGATTCCTGTCCTCGCCCTCATTTTCACTTTTTCTATAAACTACATTTAGATGTTGGGATTAGAGATTACATCCTAGAAATTACATAAAATTACAGTCTAGAAATTATACAGGGCTTACAGCCTGGAAATTTACATAGGATTACACAGGATATACGGCACAGAAACAGGCCATTCGGCCCAACCAGTCCATGCACCGGTGTTTATGCTCCACTCGAACCTCCTCTCGTCTTTCCTCATCTAAATCTATCAGCAAAACCCTCTATTCCCTTCTCCCTCATATGCTTGTCCAGCCTCCCCTTAAATGCATCTATACTATTCGCTTCAACCACTCCCTGTGGTAGCGAGTTCCACATTCTCACCACTCTCTGGGTAAAGAAGTTTCTTCTGAATTCCCCATTGGATTTCTTGGTGATTATCTTATATTGATGGCCTCTAGTTGTGCTCTTCCCCACAAGTGGAAACATTCTCTCTGTATCCACTCTATCAAAACCTTTCATAATTTTAAAGACCTCTATTAGGTCACCCCCCAGCCTTCTTTCAAGAGAGAAGAGACCCAGCCTGTTCATCCTTTCCTGATATGTATACCCTCGCATTTCTGGTATCATCCTTGTAAATCTTCTCTGCACCTTCTCCAATGCCTCTATATTCTTTTTATAATATGACGACCAGAACTGTACGCAGTGCTCCAAGTGTGGTCTAACCAAGGTTCGATACAGGTTTAGCATAACTTCCCAACTTTTCAATTCTATCCCTCTAGAAATAAACCCTAGTGTTTGGTTTGCTTTTTTTATGATGTGGAGATGCCGGTGTTGGACTGGGGTGGACAAAAATGAGAAGTTTATAGTCCAACAGTTTTATTTGAAATTACGAGCTTTCGGAGCGCTGCTCCTTCGTCAGGTAAAGTGAGGGAATACAAATCAGATACAAAGCATATATAGACAGAGAACAATGTGTCTGCAGAGATACAATCAGTCAGGAAGGAATCACATCAAAGACACAGCAGAATACAGCTAAGACTATGAGGTGGGGTCACAGGGGGTCCAACGTGTCAAATGCTGCAGTCTGCAGTTAAGCTTTTTACTTTTTTTAAAAACTGGAAATCACATCTGTGAACAAGACAACGACGACTCTAGACTCTACATCCTGTAGCGTGACATGAAACCGAGATCCCGGTTGAGGCCGTCCTCATGGGTGCGGATCTTGGCTATCAGTTTCTGCTCGACGATTTTGCGTTGTGTGTCTCGAAGGCCGCTTTGGAGAACGCTTACCCGCAGATCCGAGGCTGAATGCCCTTGACTGCTAAAGTGTTCCCCGACTGGGAGGCAACCATCCTGCCTGGCGATTGTTGCACGGTGTCCGTTCATACGTTGTCTCAGTGTCTGCATGGTCTCGCCGATGTACCATGCTGCGGTGCATTCTTTCCTGCAACGTATGAGGTAGACAACGTTGGCATAGTCACATGAGTATGTACCATGTACCTGGTGGGTAGTGTCCTCACGTGTGATGATGGTATCTGTGTTGATGATCTGGCATGTCTTGCAGAGGTTGCCGTGGCAGGGTTGTGTGGTGTCGTGGTCGCTGTTCTCCTAACAGCTGGGTAATTTGCTGCGAACGATGGTACTTTTGAGGTTAGGCGGCTGCTTGAAGGCGAGTAGTGGAGACGTGGGGGTGGCCTTAGCAAGGTGTTCGTCGTCATCGATGACATGTTGAAGGCTGCGAAGAACATGGCGTAGTTTCTCCACTCCGGGGAAGTACTGGACGACGTAGGGTACTCTGTTGGTTGTGTCCCGTGTTCGCCTTCTGTTCGTGTTCGTGCTTTTTTTATGGCCTTGCTAACCTGTGTCACAACTTTTAGTGATTTGTGTATTTGTACTCCGAGATCCCTTTGTTCCTCCACCCCACCTAGACTCGCACCCTCCAAGTGATAAGTGACCTCCCTATTCTTCCGACCTCACATTTATCGGTGTTGAATTTCATTTGCTAATTATATGCCCATTCTGCAAGTTTATTAATGTCCTCCTGTAATTTGTTGCAGTCCTCCTCAGTATTGATTATCCCCCCAATTTGGTGTCATCCACAAATTTAGAAATTGTGTTTTTGATTCCAAAGTCTAAGGGGTAGAAATTAGGTCGCGCCCCATTTGGGGCGCAAATATCGTCTGGACGCAAATATTAGCGCCTGGCGCTAATTATCGGCACTGACTGGAAACTTCACTTTTACCGCCCCGGGAGGTGAGTGGAGCGCTAAAGCAGGCGCTGCACACCTGTCTTAAGGCGCCAAGGAGTGAGGCGCTAACTCAGAGCGCTGGCGAAGCTCATGTAATGTCAGTCAGCAATGGAACACACACACAATGGCACGGGCCAGTTCTTAAAGGGGATGGTTAATCTTGCTTTCCATCCACATCCTGTTCATTGCAGCCTTGAATCTCGGCCTGGAGAGACTTGCACATCAAATGTGCTGGAAAGAACAATGGAGAGTACCAGGCAAAGAGCTCAGAGTGCAGCTCCCACAGTCTCTGCTAAATCGATACAAGGAATGGCAAATCAAAATGAACCTGCAAAGTGCTGCTCAGTACCCAAAACTCCTTCACACAACGTTGAATCTCTCCAGAAGTCTCTCCCTCTCTCTCTCAGAATGCGTAGTTCAAAAATGCCACCAACAATAAAAGACAGGAAGAGGCCCCCTTTAAATAGCGCCCCCCCCCAGCCCCACAGCGATTGATAGCGTTCCAGTCTTCTGGTCGTTGGAAGCGCCAGGCGGTAAGGCAGGGGGCGCCACTCAATTTCCGCTCCGGGGCGCCACAAGGGCGTTGCACCATGGAATGACGTCACAATCTGCGCGCGCAGGTGGTCGCAGCGGTAAATTTTAGCGCCGCCGCACAATGTCAAGTTAAGTTCCCGAGCGGCGCAAACATCGCTGCGCCCGGGCGTTAGCGGCTTTGCGCCCCATTAGCGCCCTCTTAAGGCGCTAACGGGAGGCGCAACCAACTGAATTTTTACCCCTAAATCTTTAATATAGATTGTGAACAGCAGTGGTCCCAGCACTGATCCTTGTGGAACACCACTACCCACCTTCTGCCACTGTGAATAGCTACCCTTTACCCCTCCTCTCTGCTTTCTGTCCTGAAGCCAGCTAGCTATCCATTCTGCTACTTGTCCCCTGACTCTGCATTCTCTGACCTTGTTCATAAGTCTATTACGGGGTACCTTATCAAAGGCCTTTTGAAAATCTAGATAAATTACATCTACTACATTACCATTGTCTACTCTCTCTGTTACCTCTTCAAAAATTCAATGAGGTTGGTCAAGCAAGACTTTCCCATTTGAAATCCATAGAGGTTACAGTCTAGAATTACGTAGAGATCATATCCTAGAAATTGCATATAGTTTACAGCCTAGAAACTAGACAGGATTACAGTCTAGATTACAGTCTGAAAATTATATACAATTACACCATAGAAACTAGATGGGATTGCATAATTATGGTGTAGAAATTACATAATTATGGTGTAGAAGTAGGTGAGTGAAGGTTTAACACCTTCAGATGGCAGTCCTCTGTTCATAGAATCCTAGAATGGTTACAGCACAGAAGGAGGCCATTCGGCCCGTCGAGCCCGTGCCGGCTCTCTGCAAGAGCACTTCAGCTAGTCCCACTCCCCTGCCCTTTCCCCATAGCCCTGCAACTTTTTTTCCTTCAGGTACTTATCCAACTCTCTTTTGAAAGCTGTGATTGAGTTTGCCTCCACCACCCTTTCAGGCAGTGCATTCCAGATCTTAACCACTTGCTGTGTAAAAAAGTTTTTCCTCATGTCGCCTTTGGTTCTTCTGCCAATCACCTTAACTCTGTGTCCTCTGGTTCTCGACCCTTCTGCCAATGGGAACAGTTTCTCTCTATCTACTCTGTCCAGACCCCTCATAATTTTGAACACCTCTATCGAATCTCCTCTCAACCTTCTCTGCTCTAAGGAGAGCAACCCCAGCTTCTCCAGTCTATCCATGTAACTGAAGTCCCTCATTCCTGGAACCATTCTTGTAAATCTTTTCTGCACCCTCTCTAAGGCCTTCACATCCTTCCTAAAGTGCGTTGCCCAGAATTGGACACAATACTCCAGTTGAGGCCGGGCCAGTGTTTTGTAAAGGTTCATCTTAACTTCCTTGCTTTTGTACTCTATGCTTCTATTTATAAAGCCCAGGATCCCGCATGCTTTTTTAACCACTTTCTTAACCTGCCCTGTCACCTTCAACGATTTGTGCACATATACCCCCAGGTCTCTCTGACCATGCACTCCCTTTAGAATTGTACCCTTTAATTTATATTACCTCTCCTCGTTCTTCCTCCCAAAATGTATCACTTTGCACTTTTCTGCATTAAATTTCATCTGCCACGTGTCTGCCCATTCCACCAGCCTGTCTATGTCCTCTTGAAGTCTATCACTATCCTCCTCACTGTTCAGTCTATCACTATCCTCCTCACTGTTTGCTGGAGGTGTTTACCCCTTTACAATAAATGAAGTAGTGCCTGTGTTAAAACAATGGGCAGGAATGTCTCACAAATGTTAATCACTCACCGATATCGCAGGCAGTAATATCTAAGCGTCCCAGTCTGTGTGAGGGAAAGCTTATACTTTTTCTGTGTTCATCACTGCTGGGTATAAATTCACAACAATAGGGTACATTTTGAAACCAGAGTGTAGCCGTTGTCAGTCCGGATGAGTGAAGTTCCACAAGTCTAGATTGTGTGAATATTGCGTGAAGTTAATGCCAAGTTTTTAAGCAGCAGAAAGAGAGATTAGAGTTTCGGATAATAGCCTTCTCAGCACCCTCGCACAGCGAGTCTATCTTTTCCCTTTCAGGTGCCGACTGGCCTGGTGTGTATCCCAGAACTTCCTTCATTTCCAGTTTTCAGCACTTGGCTTTTTATCCGGTCAGTTTGATGCTTGTGATTGGGGTCCTGACTTTCTGTGGGCGGTCTCACAATTTGAGATTCCCGGTTCAGATGCTGTTTGTTTTGATCTTTCTCAGTCGGGAAGAACCACACTTCAGATTGGAGAAGGACTCCCCACCGACAAAGCAACGCTGATAGTGGTTCACACGGACGGGAGCATCGTGGAAACGACCGGATTGAAAACACCCAGCGCACCTATAACTCCAGGTACTGCCCACTTCTCATTGGAACCAGTAGAAGGAGAGCTATCTGGGGGGCTTTAAGTGAGCTTGGCCGCTGTGCTATGGAGGCTAGTTCTGATTGATTCTCCAGTCACTCCACCTACAGTCTGAAACACCAGTCAGTGTCTATCTGTAGTTAAACAACTCAAATTTCAGTCGCCCCTGCTTGCGATCACCTGAGCTAGCACCACTGGCTTCGTATCCCAGATCCCTTCATAACAACAACAACTTGCATTTCTATAGTGCCTTTAACATAGTAAAACATCCCAAAGCGCTTCACAGGAGCGTTATCAATACCGAGCCACATGAGAAGATATTAGGACAGGTGACCAAAAGCTTGGTCAAAGAGGTAGGTTTTAAGGAGCGTCTTAAAGGAGGAGAGAGGCGGAGAGGTTTAGGGAGGGAATTCCAGAGCTTTAGGGCCCAGTCAGCTGAAGACATGGCCGCCAATGGTGGAGCGATGGAAATCGGGGATGTGCAAGAGGCCAGAATTGGAGGCGTGCAGAGATCTCGGAGGGTTGTTGGGCTGGAGGAGGTTACAGAGATAGGGAGGAAGTTAGAGGGATAGGGAGGGGCGAGGCCATGGAGGGATTTGAACACAAGGACGTCTGACAACGAGTCTATTTGAAAACATACATTGAGTTGAATCCACCGATTCTCATCTATAAATATTTCTGTGGTAACTGCACTTCTAAATGTTCCTCTCCCGTTCCTCCTTAACTCTAAACCTGCCATCAGCACCGTCTTCCTCCTCAGAGTTTTATAACCAAGATTCATCACACCACTGAATACAAGGACGAGGGTATGATGATGAATCTGTATAAGACATTGGTTTGGCCACAGTTGGAGTACTGTGTGCATCTTTGGATGTCTGTTATAGAAAAGGTCAGGTAAAGGTGTGATGTAGATTGACTAGCATTAAGGGAATCAAGGGATATGGGGATAGGGCAGGAAGGTGGATTTGAGGTCAAAGATCAGCCGTAATCTTATTGAATGACGGAGCAGGCTAGAGGGGCCGTGTGGCCATCCCCTGCTCCTCCTCCTGTTTCTTATGTTAGAGCAGAGAGGAGCGAAAACCGTGATGGTGAGCTCAGAAAACTAGGGCTTGAGCAGAGGAGATTAAAGGGGGATTTATTGGAAGTAAGAAAAGTTTTAAAAGGGTTTGAGAGGGTAAATAGTGAAAGGTTATTTCCACTGGTCGGTGATTTGGAAACAAGGGCATGAAGTCAAGGTTAGTACGAGGCATAATGAAGAGGCAAGAAGGAATCCTTTCATACACTGAGAGTTAGAATATGGAATACCTTGCCACAAGGTCAGAGATCTTTAATCGGTTTTATTACAAGGGAAGGGATGTTCACGTGCCAGACTTCTGGGGCTCGGTTAGAGACAGGCACTGCATCCTTCAACCAACATCACTTTTAAAAAAAAAAATTATCTGGTCATTATCTCATTGCTGTTTGTGGGATCTTGCTGTGCGCAAATTGCCTGCCGTGTTTCCCTACATTACGACAGTGACTACACTTAAAAGGGCCTTTCACTGGCTATAGAAATGCGAATCTTTCTTTCCTACTGTACTTACTGTCTGCCATTTGGTACTCAAAGCAAGCAATGTAAGTGGGAACAGTGCGTCCAGCTGTGTGTGCGAGTTCTGTCACCACTTCTACTGAGTCAGTCATGGTGTTTAAGAGGGAATTAGATAAACTCTTAAAATAGTGACTTGGATTAGAGTAGATAGCTTTGATGCGGAGTTAGCGCAGACACGGCATGACGGGCTGAATGGCCTCCTGCGCGCTGTTTTCTCTGATCTACACAAACTGACTCGTTCCCAGGAATTCCGGCGGGAGCTTGTTAACTCTCTCAGGGTTTCCTTCCTCCTGGGACAGACAGGCTCTGAATTGTCCACTCGGTATCGTTTGATCACTGCTCCACCCCTTTTCTACAAAGGGGCCATTTTTGAATAATGGAAGACGAGGGGTCTTTTCGTGTTTAACACTCTTCCTGCTGGTTTTACACCAGGTCCACAGACGCCCTCGACTCCTCTGACACCAGGCCCCGACAAAGATGGAATGAAATACAACTGGGATCCTTCTGTGTATGAGAACGAGCTGCCAGTCAGATGCCGGAATACGAGTGGAATTTTGTTCAAGAACAAGCTGGGTTCTGGTAAGAAAATCCACTCCTGGGGATTTCCTCGCCTCGTGTCTGGGTCTGTTGTCGACTCATTGATAGAGATTGATCGCTGTGATTGGTCAACAACTCCATTATCGCTGGATCATGTGACTGCCAGGATGGTCTTTTGTTGTCCAGCAATTCCTCTGTTCCTGGGTTCCAATCCAGATTCCCTGCTGACAGTGTTGAAGAAACAAAGTGTGATGCTTTTCACAATGAACTGTTTCCACAATGTAGCCTCGACATCCATTCAGGCTTTGTATTAGGGTCAGTTCACCACCGATCCTGTGCTCTGAGCGGGGAACCTCGGTCTGGGGGGAACCTCACTCGGTGCGGCGGGTCTCGGGGGGTGAATCAGCTCGAGGGCGGGGGGGGGAACTGACTCGGGGTGGGGGCCAGGGAGGAGAACCGGCTCTGGGGGGGCCACTCTGGAGAATCGTATTGGGGGGGTCCTCACTTGGGGGTTGGAGGTGGCTCCAGGTGGTGGGGGGTGGAATCGGCTCGGGGGGCAGGGGGACCTCACTTCTCACTCGGGGTGGAGTGGAATCGGCTCGGCAGGGGGTGAATCGGCTCGGGGGGGGTGGGGGGGGGGATAAATCGACTTGGGGTGGGGGGTGGGATAGGGTGGAATCGGCTCGGGGTGGGGGGGGGTGAATTGGCTCGGTGACTGGGGGGGGGGGAATCGGCTCGGGGGAATCGTACAGCGGTGATGTCGGGCGAGGCTGCCCAGTGGGAGTGTTGGATCGGTGAATTGATTCTGTTTCAGCACATGGAGACTCGATGTTTCAGGAGGCTAATGGAGACTGATGGCAGCTGTACGGATATCATTTCGGCCCTTCAAACCTGCTCCACCATTCAATAAGATCATGGCTGATCTTCTACCTCACTCCACTTTCCTGCACTTTCCCCATATCCTTGATTCCCTGAGTATCCAAAAATCTATCGATCTCTGTCTTGAATATACTCAATGACTGAGCCTCCACAGCCCTCTGGGGTAGAGAATTCCAAAGATTCACCACCCTCTGAGTGAAGAGATTTCTCCTCATCTCAGTCCTAAATGGCCGACCCCTTATTCTGAGACTGTGACCCCTGGTTCTAGACTCCCCAGCCAGGGGAAACATCCTCCCTGCATCTACCCTGTCAAGTCCTGTATTCAATTCTCTTTTGAAAGTTATTATTGAATCTGCTTCCACCGCCCTTTCAGACAGCGCACCCCAGATCACAACAACTCGCTGCGAAAAAAAAAATCTTCTCATCGCCCCCCCCCCCCGGCTTTTTTGCCAATTATCTTAAATCTGTGTCCTCTGGTTACTGACCCTCCTGCCAATGGGAACAGTTTCTCTCGAGCTACTCTGTCCAGACCCCTCATGATTTTGAACAGCTCTATTAAATCTGCCCTTAACCTTCTCTGCTCCAAGGAGAACAATCCCAGCTTCTCCAGTCTCTCCACATAACTGAAGTCCCTCATCCCTGGAACCATTCTAGTAAATCTCCTCTGCACCCTCTCCAAGGCACCCACATCCTTCCTAAAGTGTGGGGCCCAGAATTGAACACAATACTCCAGCTGGGGCCTAACCAGTGATTTATAAAAGTTTAGCGTAATTTACTTGCTTTTACAAGGGAGAACCTGAAATGGCAGGTCACCTTAGGCTGAGGTGGCTACATCCTTTCTGAAATCCGACCTCTGCTAATTCCATCCTGCCCGGCTCTGACTCCCAGCTGTGAAGGGCCATGGGGCGTTTTGTTATGTTAAAGGCAGGTTGTTGTCCAAAGTGCATCTTCCACAAGGTCAGAGATCTTTAATCGGTTTTGTTAGATGGAAAGGAGTGTTTGCACTGAATTCCTTTCCCTTCAAGCTTTACCTGTAATAAATGCGCCAGACTTGTGGGGTTAAAAGGGAATGAGAATGACCGGTGGTCTTATTTCCAGGAGGCCGGGGGCGATGCATTAAACACGGAGAGAACTGGTTCACCCCCACGGAGTTTGAAGGGATGGCAGGGCGAGCTAGTAGCAAAGACTGGAAAAGGAGCATCCGATACGCTGGGCGGCCCCTCCAGTGTCTGATACAAGTAAGGGTGCTTCATGTCACGTCGAATGTCGGTGGTAACCATTCTAGTAATTGTCGCCGCTTTAAGACTTTCTGTACATTTTACTTTTGTGCGAATCTGCAACATAAACTGTTGAGAGGATAGAGTTCAGCATTATTCTTGCTGCAATCAGTTTCCAAATTGTTCAAAATCAAGCGAATGCACAACTGATGCACACGCAAAAGATGAGGGAGAAAAAGACAGCTTCTTAATGCTGGCTGCTTGTGACACGCAGCCTGAAACTTACGAAGCTTTTTACAATGTGCATAGAATCATAGAAACTTACAGCACAGAAGGAGGCCATTCTGTGCCTGTGCCGGTTCTTTGAAAGATCAGTCGTGCTCAGTCCCACATCCCCGCTTTTTGTCCGTAACCCTGTAAGTTCCTCATCCTCAAGGACCTGTCCAACTCCCTTTTAAAATTATTTATGGAATCAGCTTCCATCACCTTTTCAGGTAGAGTGTTCCAAGTCCCGACAATACTGAGTGACGGGTGTTTTTGTGACTGGAAAATTGTTTCCAGTGGGGTTCCACAGGGCTCAGTACTAGGTCCCTTGCTTTTTGTGGTATATATCAATGATTTAGACTTCAATGTAGGGGACAGTGCAGCGCTCCCTCAGTACTGCCCCTCCGACAGTGCAGCGCTCCCTCAGTACTGCCCCTCCGACAGTGCAGCGCTCCCTCAGTACTGCCCCTCCGACAGTGCAGCACCCCCTCAGTACTGCCCCTCCGACAGTGCGGCGCTCCCTCAGTACTGCCCCTCCGACAGTGCGGCTCTCCCTCAGTACTGCCCCTCCGACAGTGCAGCACTCCCTCAGTACTGCCCCTCCGACAGTGCGGCGCTCCCTCAGTACTGCCCCTCCGACAGTGCAGCGCTCCCTCAGTACTGCCCCTCCGACAGTGCAGCACCCCCTCAGTACTGCCCCTCCGACAGTGCAGCATTCCCTCAGTACTGCCCCTCCGACAGTGCAGCCCTCCGACAGTACTGCCCCTCCGACAGTGCAACGTTCCCTCAGTACTGCCCCTCCGACAGTGCAGCGCTCCCTCAGTACTGCCCCTCCGACAGTGCAGTGCTCCCTTAGTACTTCACTGCGAATGTCAACCTTGATTTTTGTGTGGGACTTGAACCCACAGCCTTCTGACTCCGAGGTGAGAGTGCTACCCACTGAGCCACGGCTGGCACTTGAGCAGCAGATTACACCCTGCATTACACTATATAATGTTCCTATTTTTACTTACAGTATATCCCCTGATTGCCTGCGAGCGATGGCATACCAAATCTTCTGGTATAGTTATATAAAGTCTTGCATCTAGCACAGATCTGTCACTTCTCAAAGTGCAGCACATTTACCAAACACATAAATTATACATCACATTTCCACTTGATTTGGCTCAAATCTCAGTCATAAATAGCAACGATGAATAACTAGAGTGCAGAACATAGGAACAGGAAGAGGCCACGGAGCCCCTCGAGCCTGTTCCGCCATTCAATGAGATCATGGCTGATCTGCGACCTAACTCCGTATACCCGCCTTTGGCCCATATCTCTGAATACCTTTTGTTAACCAAAAGCTATCAATCTCTGATTTAAAATTAACAATTGATCCAGCATCAATTACCGTTTGCGGAAGAGAGTTCCAAACTTCTACCACCCTTTGTGTGTAGAAGTGTTTCCTAATTTCACTCCTGAAAGGTCTGGCTCTAATTTTTAGACTATGGCCCCTAGTCCTAGACTCCCCAACCAGCGGAAATAGTTTCTCTCTCTCTATCTACCCTATCTGTTCCCCTTAATATCTTGAAAACTTCAATCAGAAAGTTAAAATCCTGGAAATGACAGCAGAGAAGGAGGCCATTCGGCCCATTGGGCCTGTATTGGTACTAGCTCTTTAGCTGTCAACTCTTATCCCATTCCCCTGTATCCTTTTATATTCTTCCTTTACAAATCGTTAACCAATTCCTTTTCCAATTACCTTATAGTCTGTGCCTCAATAGCCACTTTTAATAAAGCATTTCAGGTTTCAATTTCTCCACCTTCCCCCTTCATTCTTACATCGGAATGACCAGGATTGGATCAGACCACTGGTCCTGTGCCTGGGAAATACATCCCACCCACCCTCTCTCAAAAATCTCTCCAGATACTTTCCACCTCTCCTGAATTTACTGAAACAATCAGCCCTCACTCCCGCCCTGGACCGTCCATTCCAGCCGTTCCCCACCCTCTGAGTTAAATCTGAATCGTCTCTTCACCCTCCCTCTTCTAACTTTGATTCTCTGCCCTCTTGTTGTGGAATCTGTTGAACGTATTAATGTTTATATCATCTATGTCCCTCTGGTCCCAATTTGCCAATTAGTAAGACGATCTTTCACTGCTCACCCTCTCGAAATCTTACCCTGGCTCTGAGTCAGAGGGTCACGGGTTCAAGTCCCACTCCGGAGACTTGAGCACAAAACTGATGCTCCCAGTGTAGTACTGAGGGAGTGCTACACTGTCGGAGGTGCCATCCTTTGGATAAGCCTTTAAATTGAGGCCCCGTCTGCCCTCTCAGCTGGATGTAAAAAATCCCATGGCACTATTCAGAGAACAGGGGACGTCCCAAAGCGCCTTGTAGCCAATGAAGTACTTTTGAAGTGTGGTCGCTGTTGTAACGTAGGAAAATTTGCGCACAGCAAGATCACATGAACAGCATAAGAGAATTAGAGAGTAGGAGACAAGTGGCTAGACAGGAGACCAAGATTTAAAATCTTCTACAGTGTTTGGATTCTTCAAGTTACTGTGTCTAGTGACTGTCTTGGCGATACTCTTTTTTAGCCCATCATTCTCCAGCAAGGACGCAGACACTGCCCTCATGGGCTTTCCCTCAACATGCTGTGCGGTTATATTGTGGAGCAATCATAGACCCAGAAATGCTGCTTTGGAAATTTAAAGCACCTGGCACTGTCAAGACACGAGCAAACGTCATGGCCCCTGACAATCGTGCTTAATTACTCTTGTAACGTATCGCAGTGGAGAATGAGCGCTCCGTGAGCACTACTGGATTAACTCAGCATCAACATGGGACAAATTGTGCTTCTGACAGCTAATTGCTTAATTTACTAGGCGTTCCAAATAATCATTTAAATACTTACAAAATCAGCATTTAGCTCTAACAATCGCTTAGCTGCTGCTGTTTCTGGGGGTGAATGCGCTGTTGCACCACTTGCCATTGCAGCAGATTGAGTCACCAGCCCACTTCACACCTCGTTTCTTGTTTACTTTGACTGCTTGCCATTTTAATTAAATATCTCAAACCATAGCTGAGTTTCACAGAATGCAAAGATTTTATTTGGGATAATTCTCCCCCCTCCACTCACAATGGGAAACTGGTCTCATAGATAACATAAGAACATAAGAAATAGGAGCAGGAGTCGGCCATTTGGCCCCTCGAGCCTGCTCCGCCATTCCATAAGATCATGGCTGATCATCGACCTCAACTCCACTTTCCTGCACTATCCCCATATCCCTTGATTCCCTGAGTATCCAAAAATCTATCGATCTCCGTCTTGAATATACTCAACGACTGAGCCTCCACAGCCCTCTGGGGTAGAAAATTCCAAAGATTCACCACCCTCTGAATTACGAAATTTCTCCTCATCTCAGTTCTAAATGGCCGACCCCTTATTCTGATCCTGTGACCCCTGGTTCTAGACTCCCCACCAGGGGAAACATCCTCCCTTCATCTACCCTGTCAAGCCCTGCAGGAATTTTGTATGTTTCAATGAGATCACCTCTCATTCTTCTTAACTCTAGAGAATACAGGCCTAGTCTACTCAATCTCTCCTCATAGGATAATCCCCCCATCCTAGGAATCTGGTGAACCTTCGTTGCACTCCCTCTATGCAAGTATATCCTTCCTTAGGTAAAGAGATCAAAACTGTACACAATACACCAGGTGTGGTCTCATCAGGGCCCTTATAATTGCAGTAAGACGTCTTTACTCTTATACTCAAATCCTCTTGTAATAAAGGCCAACATACCATTTGCTTTCCTAATTGCTTGCTGTACCTGCTTGTTAACTTTCAGTGATTCTTGTACAAGGACACCCAGGTCCCTCTGAACACCAACATTTCCCAATCTCTCACCATTTAAAAAAAATACTCTGCTTTTCTATTTTGCCTACCAAAGTGGATAACTTCACATTTCTCCACATTATATTCCATTTGCCATGTTCTTGCCCACTCACTTAGCTTGTCTATATCCCCTTGAAGCCTCTTTGCATCCTCCTCACAACTTACATTCCCACCCATCTTTGTATCATCAGCAAACTTGGATACATTACATTTGGTCCCCTCATCCAAATCATTGATGTAGATTGTGAATAGCTGAGGCCCAAGCACTGATCCTTGCGGTACCCCACTAGTTACAGCCTGCCAACCCGAAAATGACCCGTTTATTCCTACTCTGTTTTCTGTCCGTTAACCAATCCTCAATCCATGCTCGTATATTACCCCCAATCCCATGAGCCCTAAATTTGTTTAATAACCTCTTATGTGGCACCTTATCGAATGCCTTCTGAAAATCCAAATACACCGTATCCACTGGTTCCCCCTTATCTATTCTGCTAGTTACAACCTCAAAAAACTCTAACAGATTCGTCAAACACGATTTCCCTTTCATAAATCCGTGTTGACTCTGCCCAATCCTATTATTTTCTAAGTGCCCTGTTACCACGTCCTTAATAATAGATTCTAGCATTTTCCCTACTACTGATGTCAGGCTAACTGGTCTGTAGTTCCCCGTTTTCTCTCTCCCTCCTTTCTGAAATAGTGGGGTTAAATTTGCTACCTTCTAATCTGCGGGAGCCGTTCTCGAATTTGTGGAATTTTGGAAAATGACAACCAATGCATCCACTATCTCTCTAGCCACCTCTTTCAAAACCCTAGGATGTAGGCCATCAGGTCCAGGGAATTTATCGGCTTTCAGTCCCATTTCTCCAGTACTATATTTTTACTAATACTAATTTCTTTCAGTTCCTCATTCTCGCTCGACCCTTGGTTCTCCACTATTTCCGGGAAGTTTTTTGCGTCGTCTTCCGTGAAGACAGACACAAAGGGCTGGATTTTACCTGCCAAGACGAGTTGGGGGCGGGACTGTTGCCTTCCGGGTTCTAGTCCTGCCCCCAGCGACGTCCGACGCACAGACGCTATTTTCCCCGGATTGGCCTTGTTAAGCCCGCCCTGCAGGCTTGCTGGCCAATTAAGGGAAAGCCGGCGTCAGATGACATCAGTTGATGACTCTTCATCTGCCGGTTTTCTTAAAGGGACATGAACCATTTATTTTTGACAGTGTTTGACAGCATTGAGGTGCTGTCCAACACTGACAATCACTGTACAAAGGTGAGCCCTTGCTCCCAGGCTCTCCAGTGACTCTCTCCTTAGAGTCATTAGAGTTATACAGCACAGAAAGAGGCCCTTCGGCCCATCGTGTCCACGCCGGCCATCAAGCCCTGTCTATTCTAATCCCATTTTCCAGCACTTGGTCCGTAGCCTTGTATGCTATGGCGTTTCAAGTGCTCATCTAAATGTTTCTTGAATGTTGTGAGGGTTCCTGCCTCTACCACCCTTTCAGGCAGTGAGTTCCAGATTCCAACCACCCTCTGGGTGAAAAAGTTTTTCCTCAAATCCCCTCTAAACCTTCTGCCCTTTACCTTGAAACTATGCCCCCTGGTTATTGACCCCTCTACTAAGGGGAAAAGTTCCTTTCTATCTACCCTATCTATGCCCCTCATAATTTTACACCTCAATCAGGTCCCCCCTCAGCCTTCTCTGCTCTAAGGAAAACAACCCCAGCCTGTCCAGTCTCTCCTTCATAGCTGAAGCGCTGCAGCCCAGGTAACATCCTGGTGAATCTCCTCTGCACCCTCTCCAATGCAATCACATCCTTCCTATAGTGTGGCGACCAGAACTGCACACACTATTCCAGCTGTGGCCTAACTAGCGTTTTGTACAGCTCCATCATAACCTCCCTGCTCTTATATTCTATGCCTCGGCTAATGAAGGCAGGTAGCCCAACTGCCTTTTTAACCACCTTATCTACCTGTCCTGCTGCCTTCAGGGATCTATGTACATGCACGCCAAGGTCCCTCTGATCCTCTGTCCTTCCTAGGGTCCTACCATTCATTGTGTATTACCTTGCCTTGTTAGTCCTCCCAAAATGCATCACCTCACACTTTTCAGGGTTAAATTCCATTTGCCACTGTTCTGCCCATCTGACCAACCCGTCTATATCGTCCTGTAGCCTGAGGCTTCCCTCCTCGCTATTTACCACTCCACCAATTTTCGTGTCATCTGTGAACTTACTGATCATACCTCCTACATTCATATCTAAATCATTAATGTACACCACAAACAGCAAAGGACCCAGCACCGATCCCTGCGATACACCACTGGACACAGGCTTCCAGTCACAAAAACAACCTTCGACCATCACCCTCTGCCTCCTGTCACTCAGCCAATTTTGGAGCCAATGTGCCAAATTGTCCTGGATCCCATGGGCTCTTACCTTCTTGACCAGTCTCCCATGTGGGACTTTGAAAAAAGCCTTACTGAAGTCCATGTAAACTACATCAACTGCATTACCCTCATCCACACACCTCGTCACCCCCTCAAAATTCAATCAAATTGGTTGGACATGAGCTCCCCCTGACAAAGCCATGCTGACGATCCTTGATTAATCCTTGCCTCTCCAAGTGGAGACTAATTCTGTCCTCAGAATTTTTTCCAATAATTTCCCTACCACTGATGTTAGGCTCACTGGCCTGTAATTCCCTGGTTTATCCCTACTACCCTTCTTGAATAATGGTACTACGTTAGCTGTTCTCCAGTCCTCTGGCACCTCCCCTGTGGCCAGAGAGGTTCTGAAAATTTGTGTCAGAGCCCCTGCAATCTCCTCCCTTGCCTCACACAGCAGCCTGGGATACATCTCGTCTGGGCCTGGGGATTTATCCACTTTTAAGCCCGCTAAAACCGCTAGTACCTCCTCCCTCTCAATACTAATTTGTTCAAGTATATCACAATCCCCCTGCCTGATTTCTATGCCTACATCGTCCTTCTCCATGGTGAACACAGATGCAAAATATTCATTTAAAACCTCACCTACATCTTCCGGCTCTACACACTGATTGCCACTTTGGTCCCTAATGGGCCCTACTCTTTCCCTGGTTATCCTCTTGCCCTTAATATACTTGGAAAATCCCAAGGTGTTTTATTTTATTTTGCCCGCCAGTGTTTTTTCATGCCCCCTCTTCGCTCTCCTAATTTCTTTTTTAAGTACCCCCCTGCACTTTCTATACTCCTCTAGGGCTTCCACTGTTTTTAGCCCTTTGTATTTGCCAAAAGCCTCCCTTTTTTTCCTAATCCATTCTTGTATATCCCTTGACATCCAGGGTTCCCTGGACTTGTTGGTCCCACCCTTGACCTTTATGGAAACATGTTGGCGTTGTACTCTCTCTATTTCCTTTCTGAAAGACTCCCACTGCTCTGATGTGGATTTTCCTACAAGTAGCTGATCCCAGTCCACTTTGGCCAGATCCTGCCTTATCATAATAAAATCGGCCTTCCCCCAATTTAGAACCTTTATTTCCGGTCCATCTTTGTCCTTTTCCATGACTACCTTAAATCTCACCGAATTATGGTCACTGTCACCAAAATGCTCTCCTACTGACACTTCTACCACTTGCCTGGCTACATTCCCTAGAATTAGGTCCAGTACCACCCCCTCTCGTAGGACTTTCTACAAGCTGGCTCAAAAAGCTCTCCTGGATGCACTTTAAGAATTCCGCACCCTCTAAGCCTTTCACACTGTGACTATCGCAGTTAATATTGGGGAAGTTGAAATCCCCTACTATTATTACCCTATTATTTCTACACTTCTCTGAGATTTGCCTACATATCTGTTCCTCTATCTCCCCCTGACTGTTTGGGGGCCTATAGTACACTCCCAGCAAAGTGCTTGCCCCCTTTTTGTTTTTAAGTTCTACCCATATGGCCTCATTAGAGGAACCTGCTAAGATATCATCCCTCCTTACAACAGTAATTGACTCCTTGATTAATATTGTGACACCCCCTCCTCTTTTACACCCCCCTCTGTCTCGCCTGAAGATTCTATACCCCGGAATATTGAGCTGCTAGTCCTGCCCCTCCCTCAACCATGTCTCTGTGATAGCAACAATATCATACTCCCATGTGTTCATCAACACCTTCAATTCATCTGCCTTACTCGCAAGACTCCTTGCATTAAAATAAATGCCATCCAGCCTTGCCATACTCCCTTGTGTCGTTACATATTTGCTCTGCCTTCCAGGCTGACTTGTTTTTTCCTCTATATTTGGCTGTGCATCACCCCCTACTATAGCTCCACTCCGTATCCCATCCCCCTGCCAAGTTAGTTTAAACCCCCCCCCAACAGTATTAGCAAACCTCCCCGCAAGGATGTTGGTCCCGTTCCGGTTCAGGTGCACCCCGTCCGACTTGTACAGGTCCCACCTTCCCCAGAAGCAGACCCAGTGATCCAGGAAACTAAAGCCCTCCCTCCTGCAGCAACTCTTTAGCCACGCATTCATCTGCTCTATCCTCCTATTCCTATACTCACTAACACATGGCATCGGGAGTAATCCAGAGATTACAACCTTTGAGGTCCTGCTTTTTAATCTGCTACCTAGCTCCCTAAAATCTTGTTGCAGGACCTCATCCCTCTTTCTACCCATGTCGTTGGTACCAATGTGAACCACGACCTCTGACTGTTCGCCCTCCCCCTTCAGAATGCCCTGCAGCTGTTCAGTAACATCCTTGACCCTGGCACCAGGGAGGCAACATACCATCCTGATCTATTTTCCCTTTCTTTATCAATTTCTTGGTCCTCTTTGCTGAATTCTAAAGTACTCCCAATCCTCAGGCTAACTATTTTTTGGCAACATTATAAGCCTCTTCCTTTGATCTAATACTATCTTTAACTTCTCTTTGCCACGGTTGGACCACTTTTCCTGTCGGGTTTTTGTGCCTTAAAGGAATGTATATTTGTTGTAAATTATGTATTAATTCTTTAAATGCTAGCCATTACTCGTCCACTGTCATACCTTTTAATGTAGTTTCCCAATCTACCGTAGCCAACTCACCCCTCACACCTACGTAGTTTGCTTTGTTTAGATTTAAGACCCTCGTTTCGGATTTAACTAAATCACTTTCAAACTCAGTATAAAATTCTATCATATTATGGTCACTCTTCCCTAAAGGCCCCTTTACTACAAGGTTATTAATTAACCCTTTCTCGTTGCACAATACTAGATCTAAAATAGCCTGTTTCCTAGTTGGTTCCTCAACATACTGATCTAGAAAACTATCTTGCATACATTCCATGAATTCGTCCTCCACACTATTACTGCAAATTTGGTTTGCCCAGTCTATATGTAGATTAAAGTCCCCCATGATTACTGTATTACCCTTGTTACATGCGCCTCTAATTTCCTGATTTATACTCTGCCCTACATTACAACTACTGTTTGGGGGCCTATAAACAACTCCCACCAATGTTTTCAGCCCCTTGCTGTTTTTTTAGTTCTACCCAAACTGATTCTGCTGCTTGATTTTTGTAGCTAAGATCCTTTCTCTCTACTGTCTTTATCCCGTCCTTTATTATCAGGGCTACCCCTCCTCCTTTTCCATTTTGCCTATCTCTTCTAAAAGTTAAGTATCCTGGAATATTTAGTTCCCAACCTTGGCCACATTGCAACCTCGTCTCCGTAATGGCTATTAAGTCAAACTATTTATTTCTATCTGCGCTATTAATTCATCTATTTTGTTGCGAATGCTTCGCGCAATTAGATATAGTGCCTTTAGCTTTGACTTATTCCTATTTTTCCCTGACGTCACCTTAGTCACTGATGTCCTTATTACCTTTGTTACTCTCTCTGTCCCTTCCTGACCCACTCTGCTTATTTTTACCCAAAACTCTACTCTGCTCTAGAGCCTTGACATTTCTCTTGCTGCTTTTAAATTTGCTCTTTCCTGAATCCTCCCCCCCCCCACCCCCCTTCATTAGTTTAAAGCCCTGTTTACTGCCCTAGTCCATCCCAACGGAACAGCTCCCTCTTTTCCCAGTACTGGTGCCAGTGCCCCATGAACTGAAACCCCTTCCTTCCACACCACTCTTTGCATTTAAATCTCTAATCTGTTTGTCCCTATGCCAATTTGCACGTTGTTCAGGTAACAATCCAGAGGTTCTGCTTTTTAATTTGGATCCAAGCTCCTCAAACTCCCTCAGCAGAACCTCATTCCTAGTCCTGCCTATGTCGTTGGTTCCTACGTGGACCACGACAACTGGATCCTCCCCCTCCCACTCCAAGTTCTTTTCCAGCCGCGAGGAGATGTCTTTAACCCTGGCACCGGGCAGGCAGCATAACCTTCGGAACTCTCGGTCGCGGCTGCAGAGAACAGTGTCTATCCCCCTGACTATACTGTCCCCTACCACAACTACATTCTCTTTCACTCCCCCCACTTGAATGGCCTCCTGCACCATGGTGCCCTGGTCAGCTTGCTCATCCATCCTGCAGGCTTTTCCCTCATCCACACAGGCCGCAAGAACCTCATACCTGTTGGCCAAGGGCAAAGGCTGAGCCTCCTCCAGCACTTCACTTGGGGTCCCCTTACCTGCATGAGTTGCAGTCACACCCTCCTGTCCCTGACCACTAACCAGACCTGTACCACTACCTAACCTAAGGGGTGTGAGTGCTTCCTGGATCAAAGCGTCCAGGTAACTCTCCCCATCCCTGATGCCCCGCAATGTCTGCACCTCAGACTCCAGCTCAAAAACTCTGAGCTGAATTCCTCGAGATGCAGGCACTTACTGCAAACGTGGTTGTCTGGGATCAGAATGCTGTCCACAAACTCCCACATGCTGCAGTTGCGGCACACCACCTGCACTGCCATCCCTGTATGACCTTGTTTTATTTAATTAAATTTGTAATTAGGTAACTTGGCTTACAGTAGTTTCCTGACTACTTACTTGATCTAGATTAAGTTAAAGGTACTGAAATTAACTATCTACCTGTAACACAAAGCACTACAAGTAGTGTCGGCAAAAATCAGCAACTCCTTCACCCTCTTCTCCAAATTCCCACTCTTTCCAAATTCCCAAATAAAACACTCTGTTTAAGTCCACTTCATTTTAATCCCGCTCTGTATAGACCGCTCTGTGGTCCAATGATGCCCTTCAATATCCCACCCAGTCTAATCCATGACTTTGCTCCACATTCTTTAATATGCCACCTGGATCTACAGAAGTTTGGACCATTAGAATCATAGAAATTTACAGCACAGAAGGAGGCCATTCAGCCCAGTGTGTCTGTGCCGGATGAAAAAGAGCTATCCAGCCTAATCCCACTTTCCAGTTCTTGGTCCGTAGCCCTGTAGAGGTTTTCAAGATGATGAGAGGTTTTGATAGAGAGAGAAAAACTATTCCTTGTGGCAAGTGGGTCAATAACCAGAGGTCATAGATTCAAAATCATTGGCAAAAGATCTCGAGGGGAGAGGAGGAGAAATGTTTTCATAGAAATCACAGACACTTACGGCACAGGAGGCGGCAATTCGGCTCATCGTGTCCGTGCCAGTCAAAAAAGAGCTCTCCAGCCTGACCCACTTTCCAGCACTTGGTCCGTAGCCCTGCAGGTTACAGCACTTCAAGTGCATATCCAAGTACTTTTTAAATGTGTTGAGGGTTTCTGCCTCTACCACCCTTTCAGGCAGTGAGTTCCAGACCCCCACCACCCTCTGGGTGAACAAAGTTCTCCTCAACTCCCCTCTAATCCTTCTACCAATTACTTTAAATCTATGGCCCCTGGTTATTGACCCCTCTGCTAAGGGAAATAGGTCATAGAAACATAGAAGATAGGAGCAGGAGTAGGCCATTCGGCCCCTCGAGCCTGTTCCGCCATTTTCTGAGATCATGGCTGATGACCCTGTCCCTGCTTTCTCCCCATATCCCTTGATCCCTTTAGCCTTAAGAAATATATCTCACTCCTTCTTGAATATATTTAATGAATTGGCTTCAACTGCCTTCTGTTGTAGAGAATTCCACAGGTTCACCACTCTCTGGGTGAAGAAATTCCTCCTCATCTCAGTCCTAAATGGCTTACCCCTTATCCTTAGACTGTGACCCCTGGTTCTGGACTCCCCCACCATCAGGAACAGCCTTCCTGCATCTAGTCTGTCTAGTCCTGTTAGATTTTATAAGTTTCAATGAGATCCCCTCTCATTCTTCTAAACTCTAGCCAGTATAAGCCCAATCGACCCAATCTCTCCTCATACGTCATTCCTGCCATCCCAGGTATCAGTCTGGTGAATCTTCGCTGCACTCTCTCCATGGCAAGAACATCCTTCCTCAGATAAGGTGACCAAAACTGCACACAATACTCAAGGTGTGGTCTCACCAAGGCCCTGTACAACTGCAGCAAGACATCCTTGTTCCTGTACTCGAATCCTCTTGCTATGAAGGCCAACATACCATTTGCCGCCTTAACCGCCTGCTGCACCTGCATGCTTACCTTCAGCGACTGGTGCACAAGGACACCCAGGTCTCGTTGCACTTCCCCTTTTCCCAATCTATTGCTGTTCAGATAATAATCTGTCTTCCTGTTTTTGCCACCGAAGTGGATAACCTCGCATTTATCCACATTATACTGCATTTGCCATGCATCTGCCCAATCACCCAACCTGTCCAAATCATACTGGAGTTTCTCTGCATCCTCCTCACAGCACACACGCCCACCCAGCTTTGTGTCGTCTGCAAACTTGGAGATATTACATCTAGTGAATAGCTGGGGTCCTAGCACCGATCCCTGCGGTACCCCACTAGTCACTGCCTGCCACTCGGAAAAAGACCCGTTTATTCCAACTCTTTGCTTCCTGTCTGCCAACCAGTTCTCTATCCAAGACAGTAAGAATGAGAGGCGATCTTATTGAAACATATAAGATTGTGAAGGGGCTTGATCGGGTGGACGCGGTGAGGATGTTCCCAATGATGGGTGAAACTAGAACTAGGGGACATAATCTTAGAATAAGGGGCTGCTCTTTCAAAACTGAGATGAGGAGAAACTTTTTCACTCAGAGGGTAGTGGGTCTGTGGAATTTGCTACCCCAGGAAGCTGTGGAAGCTACTTCATTAAATAAATTTAAAACAGAAATAGACCGTTTCCTAGAAGTAAAGGGAATCAGGGGTTACGGGGAGCGGGCTGGAAATTGGACATGAGTTTGAGTTCGGATCGGTCAAGGCCCTGTGGGTGGCGGAGCGGGCCCAGGGGCCGAGTGGCCTGGTCCTGCTCCTACTTGTGTTCTTTAGAGTTGAGGTTGGATCAGATCAGCCATGATCTCATTGAATGGCGGAGCAGGCTCGAGGGGCCGATTGGTCTACTCCTGCTCCTATTTCTTATGTTCTTAGTACCTTACCCCCAATCCCGTGTGCTTTAACTTTGCATGCTAATCTCTTATGCGGGACCTTATTGAAAGCCTTCTGAAAGTCCAAATACACCACATCCACTGGTTCTCCCTTATCTATTCTACCAGTTACATCCTCAAAAAATTCCAGTAGATTAGTCAAGCATGATTTACCTTTTGTAAATCCATGTTGACTTTGTCCGATCCTGTCACTGTTTTCCAAGTGCTCTGCTATTACATCTTTTAAAATGGACTCTAGCATTTTCCCCACTACCAAGGTCAGACTTACCGGTCTATAATTCCCCGTTTTCTCTCTACCACCTTTTTTAAATAGTGGGGTTACATTAGCTATCCTCCAATCCAAGGGAACTGTTCCAGAGTCTATAGAATTTTGGAAGATGACCAGCAATGCATCTACTATTTCTAGGGCCACTTCCTTAAGTAACCTAGGATGTAGATTATCAGGCCCTGGGGATTTATCGGCCTTCAATCCCGTCAATTTCCCTAACACCATTTCCCTACAAATACTGATTTCATTCAGTTCCTCCCTCTCATTAGACCCTATGTTCCCCGACATCTCTGGGAGGTTATTTGTGTCCTCCTTTGTGAAGACAGAACCAAAGTATGTATTTAATTGGTCTGCCATTTCTTTCTAGGTCCTTCCTATCCACTCTATCTAGGCCCCTCAAGTCTCCCCTCAGCCTCCTCTGTTCCAAAGAAAACAACCGCAGCCTATCTAATCTTTCCTCCTAGCTAAAGTTCTCCAGTCTTGGAAACATCCTTGTAAATCACCTCTGTACCCTCTCTAGTTCAATTGCATCTTTCCTACAATGTGGTGACCAGAACTGCACGCAGTACTCTAGCTGTGACCTAACTAGTGTTTTATACTTTACGGTTGGGTAAATATATATCCATTATATAAACCATCAGGTGCCAATGATTTATCTACTTTCAATTATAGTAATTTCTTTACTGCCACGTCTCTGAATAAAACCCCCCACTGTCATAAGCCCGCCTCTGGTGATTCTACAGTCCCAAGACTCGGATCCACCATGCAAACTGAGCAGAGTCCTCCTATAGTATCTCGGCCATTCCCTCAATGTCCATTACAAGCTTAACTCCATCTGTTGGTTGCCCTGCCCTCACCCCGACTCCCCCGACCCTGAGCCCCGTCCCCCCCGACCCCCGCCCCTGAGCGGGCTCCCACATGGCACTGGTTATAATACTGAAATTCCAACCTTTTGAGGCCCGGCTGTTTGATCTGACTCCTGAAGCTCCTCCTGATGGCCTGAATCCTATTCTCCGCGCCACTGATTCCGACATGAACCACCACTTCCGGCTGTTCGCCCTCCCTCTCCAAGAACCCTGGCACCTGCTCCATTCTATCCTTTACCCTGGCATGTGGGAGGCAACACACCAGTCGGGATGTATGTTTACACTTACAGAGGCGACTGTCTGCTCCTCCCACTATCCAATCTCTCACTAACACTGCATTCTTGCACTCCACTCTCCGCTCTCGGAAAACCATCGTGCCATGACCCTGCTCGTCTTTCCCTCTTCACTATCAAAACCTGTCCTCATTTTTAAAACCCCTAGTAAATCTCCTCCTCTTCCCCAGTGGGCACAGTCCCAGTGTCTCTAGTCTGTGCTCAGAGCTCCAGTTTCCACCCCTGGTGAATCTACACACTCTGCTCTCTGTGGCTTTAAAGTCCTTTCTGTAATGGGGCACAAAACTGCACCCAGTCTCTAACTGTGTGGCCTAACCAGTGTTTTATACAAATCTATCATTATCTTTTTACACTTGTACTCTCTGTCCCTATTTAACCCCAAATTCTACTTGATAACCAGCCACCTTAAACCAATTGGCGTTGAACTGTACCAGTGCGAGTATTGCGAGGTACGTGGAAGTGTTGGGGTTCGCCCACTCCGGCTTCAGGCTTTTGGAGGCACAAACGCTGAGAATCGGATCCTGTGAATCGATCCTGTGAGCTCGGACGCAGTAACACCAACTTGCATTTATATAGCACCTTTCACATAATAAAATGTCCCAACTAATGTTCCTGAGAAGCTGCGCGGCCGCGCAGTCACCCGCAAGGTCCCGTGCAGGCCGCTTACTGGCTTTTGCATTGTAGCTACCGCGCACGAGCAAAAATTTGAATGGTCCGCGCATTGGGGGAGGCAGTGCAGCTTATGGGGGACATTGGTCCCAAGGCACTTCACAGGAGCGGTGTCCAAGCCACATGAGATATTAGGAGATGTGATCAAAAGCTTGTCAAAGAGGTAGGTTTTAAGGAGTGTCTTAAAGGAGAGAGAGAGGCGGAGAGGTTTAGGGAGGGAATTCCAATGAATGGAGCCTGGGCTTGTCATGAGCAAAATCTCATTTTAGGTTTGGTTTGGTTCAGTGCAATGTTCGGACCCTCATCTCTCCCGAGGCCAGAACTGATTCTGTGACTAACTGTATTGATATTTCTGCGGTTGTTTTCCAGGATGGCATCCTAAATCCCCATGCAGCTTCGTGCACCTGTGCTGCTTGCTGTGACGACATGTCTCTGGTGAGTTACTCGTTAGGAATTGGTGGTTATAATGGTGCTGTTGATGATTAGTCACACAGTAGTGTATGATTACAGTCTCCGTGGTCCAGTATCTCTACCAGTTGCTGAGAGAGGCTCGTGTACAGGTTCATTTTGTGCTGCCAGCAGTGAAGCCACACCATGACGCAAGTCCGCGACAGAGTAACCGGGTGCGACCCAATTCCCCAACCCAGACTCGCTGCGAACGAGGCTGCCTCCAGGAAGCGCGGGATAGGAACAGGAGGAGGCCATTCAGCCCCTCGAGCCTGTTCCACCATTCAGTTAAATCATGGCTGATCTGTAACTTAACTCCATTTACCCGCCTTTGCTCCATATCCCTTAATACCCTTACCCAACAAAAATCTTATCGCTCTCAGTCTTGAAAGCTCCAATTAACCCCCCAGCACACAGCTTTTTGGGGGAGAGAGTTCCAGATTTCCACCACCCTTTGTGTGAAGAAGTGCTTCCTGACATCACCCCTGAACGGCCTGGCTCTAATTTTAAGGTTACGCCCCCTTGTTCTGCCCCCCCCCCCCCCCGAGGATCATGGGCTTCACTCCAGAATGTAAAGGAGAGTCTGACTGTAGGAATCTCCCAGCTCACTCGCATCAGGTTTAACTCCCTTTGGTAGCGCACTGGTTAACTTGTTTGAGTTAATTTAACACAGCTGTTCACCTGTTGAGAATAACTATCAAAGCTGTTAACCAGCTAAAGTCCCTGGTGTGCTTCATTCCCTGTCAATTTCAGAAAATGTGATCACTAGGTTGTTAAACAAAAGTAAACACTCTCTGCCTTTTCTCGGTCGCCCTGCCCCTCTCCTCGGTCGCCCTGCCCCTCTCCTCGGTCACTCTGTGCCTCTCGGGTTTGCTTGAAACCTCTTTTTATAAAACTGTTGTTTCGGTGAAGTTTTGTCCTGATCGACAGAGGTGTTTGCGTGCTTGGAAGTGGAGGATGTTTCGGTTTTGGGCTGAGTTTTAGAATCTGGCACCTCGCAGGCCAGCTATTGAATGAGTAGATGCAGAGGGACGCTCTCTCTGCTCTGCCGCAATAATCTGTCTCACCCCCAAACCGAGGAGAAACCATGTGATTGTCTGTCTCCCAGTGAGACAGACAATCATTGCTAATATGCAGGCTTGTGTTGTGGGCCGCTGTCCACCAGGAACTGGGTTGCTACATTCTGCGTGAGGTCTGTTAGCCACAGGAAAGCACAGACCTTAGTTTATGCAGGATTCAAACCCAGATTCCAGTAAGAAAAAGAAGGGCTTGCATTTCCACTGCGCCTTTCACGCCCTCAAACCCTCCCAAAGCACTTTACAGCCAATTAAATATTTTTGAATTGTAGTCACTTATACAGACAGTGTACTGTCCCTCGATGCTCCCTGCTAGGTCCTGTGCCTTAAGTCTTAATGAAACCTTAGCAGCAGATGTCCCTCAGAGGAGGCACCTCTACCCTGAGCCCACATTTAGTGCGCAGCGATGCAGTAAAACCCACACGCTGCAGGAGGAGAGCAGCAGTCCGCCCGCTGTCCTGCGCCGAGTTCATGCAGAAATAGTGAGGCTGATTTTGCGGATGCCCTCTCTTGCCGGGAAACACCGGGCAGCGTGCCCACAACATCCCAGCATGCAGGGCTGGTGGACCAGGCTTTCTCTCCATGCCCCCCCACCCCTCCTGGTAGTTGGCATTTGTGCAATGAACCCTAATATCTGTTTAATAATTGGGCGGCTAACGGACATTTTAGCTGAAAACGGCAGCTGTGGTATCACAAATACAATTTGACTAATCTAATTTTATTTGTTCTGGGGTGTGTGAGATGCTGGCAAAACCGCATTTACTGCCTCTCCCTAATTGCCCCAGCAGCTCGGCCACTTCATGGCATCAAGAATCAACCAGAGTGTGGGACTGGAGTCACGTGTAGGTCAGACCGGGTAAGGGCGGCAGGTTCCTTTCCCAGTGCGCACTCTGCATTCTGACCTGTTTCCCAAACCTTCCCCCGTCGACTGAGACCCTGACTGCTGGAAAATGCTTGTCTAGACGTCCAGTTTTAGAGAGTCACTTGCAGGCCACCTGCTTTAGTGTCATTATCGATATATGATCCTCTCTGACAGACCCTGACTGTAGATACGATGGGCATCTCTTTCCTATAGTGCCCCCAAAATAAGTTTAAATTTTAGTAGAATTATTTGAAAATGTGTTAATCGTCCTTGAGTGTGTTTGAGTGGGGAGCGAGGTTGGCGTAGGAGCAGTGAGGGAGCTTACTGTTCAGTCCAGAGGTCACAGGCTTCAATCACAAGGTTGTCTGACACTCTGGGGATAGTTTTAACCTAACTCGGTGGGTGGGAATCCCACGGGAATCGGGTGGGACGCCGGCTTTGCACCCACTCCGATATTACTCCCCACTGACTTCAGCGCAGAGTAAAATCCCCGGCGGTCCGGTCAGGTTTGTCCGAATCCGCTGGCCGTGTTTATAATGAGTGTTGTCGTTTCTTGGCTCTGCCGTTAGGTGGAGCGTCTCGTGGTAGCGGAACATTCCAAATCTGGGGGATGGGAGAGGGAAAAAGTGAGAGTGGTGGTCTCACCCTGCGTCAGCGCACCTTCCGTCAGCCAATCCCAGAGCGTCGTTGTCCGAGGCCTGGACCGTTCCCACCTCCCGCCTGAAGGAAGCTGTGCGGAGGTGAGCGCCTGGGGGGGGTGGGGTTTCTTGTTAGGCTGAGGCGGGCGTGGGGGTGAGGGGAACGGAGCAGTTTTGGGGGTTTCACCGTTCACGTTCGATGTTTTGTGTCATCGATCTTTAGAGCGTAAAGATGTTGGTGGAGATGATGTAAAATGCTGTGATAGGAAGAGGGACATGTTGGTTACGCTGGAGAGAGGGGTAGAGGATATAATCGGTGCCCTTTGCTCTTTGCACACAGACCGGCCCAGTCAGGCTCTTCGTTCCCTACAAAAGGCGCAAAAAAGAAAATGAACAAAGTGCAACCCCAGTCAAGAAGGAATCTCCCAAGAACATCACTTTACTGCCTGCGGCAACTGGAACAGCCTGTACGTCTCAAGTCACAGTAAAAGCGTCTGACTGTCACCCTGGGGGTGGGGGGCGGGCAGGCGTTGTAGACCGGACAGAAACTCCCATGAAGAACGGCATTTGAGAGAGGCAGTTGAGTTGCCAGCTCCGGTGTAACTAGAGCCCAGTAAGAGTGTGTGCCGTGAGGTGAGGAGGGGAGATATCCACAGTGTGCATTGTCTGTCTTGCGATAGTGAGCCTCAGTGATCGGTGGAATGTGACATCAGATTGAGCCCGAGTTCCAGACACATGGAACGTGAAATATTCTCTACGGAATGATGCAACCGTGTCGATTTGAATACTTGATTGATTGATCTTCACTCTGTCTCCTCTCCCTTCTCTGCCATGCTCTCCAAAGATGGGGGCTTATGATGAAGTGCAGACCTCGGGGGCGCCATTCATGTCTGACCCTAGACAGTGGTGGAGGTGAGGCACGCAGACAAGTCTCATTCTGTCCTCGCCCAACACGTGCATATTCCAGCAACACCCTGTGCTCGTGACCCACATTGGCTCCCGGTCCACCAATGGCTTGATTTTAAAATTCTCATCCATGTGTTCAAATCCCTCCATGGCCTCATCCCCTCCCTATCTCTGTAACCTCCTCCAGCCCTACAACCCTACGAGATCTCTGCGCTCCTCCAATTCTGGCCTCTTGCACATCCCCGATTTTAATCGCTCCACCATTGGCGGCCGTGCCTTCAGCTGTCTCGGTCCTAAGCTCTGGAATTCCCTCCATAAACCTCTCCGCCTCTCTATCTCTCTCTCTCCTATAAGATGCTCCTTAAAACCTACCTCTTTGACCAAGCTTTTGGTCACCTGTCCTAATATCTCTTTATGTGGCTCAGTGTTAAATGTTGTTTGATAATCGCTCCTGTGAAGCGCCTTGGGACGTTTTACTACATTAAAGGCGCTGTATAAATACACGTTGTTGTTGTTGCTGGATACAGATCGGAAACAGGATCTCTCCCTTTCTAGCCTCAAGATTGCTGAGCCCAATTTATCACAATTCCCATTTTCATATCAACTGAGACTGACTAACTCAACACGGGCCAATAAAGATCACAGCCTGGTGACATAGGCAGTTGGAACTCTCTGTGTTGGGGTCTTGCCTGAGGATAGCTTTGTGGGAGAGATATTGAGTGGTGTCAGTGGATGTGGAAGCACATCATCATCGGCAGAGGAGAGGAGGAAATTATTGATACGTTTTCATACATCGGGTTTGCATCGTGAATTACTGTTAAACCCCCTTAGCAACTGGGAGTGTTAAGAGATTGAATTCGAACAGTTTATGCAGATTGATGAAAGTTCTGTGCTTTAAAATATTTATTTAATGATTTATTTTCAGTTACAATGACACCGGCGGGGCAGATCACCCCCTCCGGGACACTGGCCTTCGATCGAACCTCCACAGCAGATGCCACCACCATTATTTCAGATAGCGCGACGCAGGGAGATGTCTTCACCAGTACCACAGGTAAATAGCACCACTCGCTCCACACTGTCAACAGAGATGTGATTGAAGAAGATGAGAGAAGGTTTGACCTTCTGGTACTTTAACTCACTAGCCCCAGCGCCCAACTTGCCCAGCGCGGTTTCCAGTTCACCCAGGCCAGTGCCCAACGTTCCCAGCCCAGGGTACAGCAGTAACCTGTTCTCTGGGGTATGGGTGACATCGGTTGTCCAGTATTTATTGCCAGTCCCTGGATTTCTGCTCATTCTGGTGCCATAATGGGGTTTGCATTGATGATCTCTGAATTGCCTGTGCAGTATTATAATCACTAGGCTACTGTGTCCCTAATGTCTTCAGTTCCGCTATCTCACTGCACACATTATTATTAGCCTTTGAGTGAATACAGCTTTTGCCAACGATCTTGTGCAAATTTCCTTTTCATTAATTTACACACGGGTCCTTGTATTGCACTCGCCTGATAGAGC
This sequence comes from Squalus acanthias, assembly GCA_030390025.1. Taxonomy (NCBI): domain Eukaryota; kingdom Metazoa; phylum Chordata; class Chondrichthyes; order Squaliformes; family Squalidae; genus Squalus; species Squalus acanthias. Next base: position 1,790,787 of record CM059434.1, on the reverse strand, counting down.
TTTACGTCCTATTCTAGGTTCAGTTTACTTCAGTGAAACATTATCCACCTCAGTGAAACATTATCTACCTCAGTGTGATTGCCCTTAGCCACCTCCTCTCTAAACCAGCAAGCTTCTCCGATCTTTCCTGACGGTTTATCTGCAGCTGAGCTCTGCCTTGAGCTGTCGGGTGTGAAAGCGAATGTCTGTGGGCTGGTTTACCCTCTTCACTCCTCATTCCCCTCGTCATGCCCTGAAGGCTGTGACTCACGCTGGGCTCGGGCTCCACCTGACACCTTCTCCAGGCGTCGCCTTCATGTGCGAGTCCAGGCAGAGAGGGTCAGCAAGCCATTTGACCTCAGAAGGCATCACAACCAAGGTGTCGCCTGGTGTCCACACACAAGCACTTTCCAGCAGCAGTGACTGGACAGGGATCGGCAGGAACGCTGATTGGATGCTACAGTGTGAGCTCAGATGGACTGAATAACCCTCCTCACCCATAACTACCTTGAGTGATGCTGGAAGAGGTCCCCTTATGCCAGCGGTCTTCCTTTCCATTGCAGGACAAGTAGGGAGGCAATGGAAGCAATTCAGAACTCACAAAAACTCTTGTTCAGCTCACAGGCTGGCTAATTACAACCTCTGCGGTTAACGAGCTGCTTGTGACATGCTCAGGCACTGTGTGGAAGGTGGGTGGTGTGGCATTCTGTAATTACCTCCAGTTTAAATAGATTATCTGATCCCTGGGACTGCAGAAATCCCACAGTTGCCATCTGTGTGCTGACAGCTTCCCACTTGCAGTTTCCCACAAGTGTGAATCCACTGAATTTCTGACATCATTTGAAATGTGTGAACCTATAGTTTATGTATTTATGAAATAAACATTCAATATTAAGAATCACAGAGTTGTAAAAAAGTGATGTTACAAAGGAGAGAGAGAGAGAGAGAGAGACAGCAGCGGGTTCATTGTTGGTCAGTGACCTACGATCGGTGACTATGGTGGAGGGAGTGGATGTTTAGGCTAGTCAATGAGATACTGACTGCTTTGTTCTGGATGGAGTCGAGCTTCTTGAGTGTTGTTGGAGCTGCACTCATCCAGGCAAGTGGAGATTATTCCATCATACTCCTGACTTGTGCCTTGTAGATGGTGGTAAGGCTTTGGGGAGTCGGGAGGTGAAACACTCGCCGCAGAATACCCAGCCTCTGACCTGCTGTAGTAGCCATGGCACTTATAACAGAGCCACACCGAACCATCACTCCATGGGGATTATCCGGTACAGTGGCTTTATTCGAGCCGGTGAATATTTAAACAAGTTCCAGCTCCCTTCTCCTGCTAGCAGTAATGTGCGAGGAAGTAAGAGACCTGTGATCTTCTCAGCAGCCAAGTTTATAAACCAAAATATGAGCAGAAAATAATGCAAAGAGCATGTGAGATCTCATGGTCCTCATTTATTGTGTTACCTGCCTTAAGTATTCTGTTCTGTGCTGTATTCAGAGGGCTGTGTGGGAGGGGCACATCATTGTGAGTATTCGAATGTTGAAATGCAGAATTAATTTTACAATTGTGTCAAATTAGGATTTTTTTTTAAAGTTGATTCTGGTTACATAGACATTCTAGCACGGAGAGAGGCCATTCGGCCCAACCAATCCATGTTGGTGATAATTCTCCACCTGGGCAAGAATGCTAATCCCATGTGCTCACCCCATTCCCTTATCCCTTTATTCCCCCGGATATCTAACCACCCCATTCCCTTATCCCTTTATTCCCCCGGATATCTAACCACCCCATTCCCTTATCCCTTTATTCCCCTGGATATCTAACCACCCCATTCCCTTATCCCTTTATTCCGCCGGATATCTAACCACCCCATTCGCTAATCCCTTTATTCCTCCGCCTATCTAACTGATTCTTCACTGTCGACATGGTCTCTGCTTCAATTGTTGCCTCGGCTAGTGATTTCACATCCCTCTGTGTATGAGTTTTGCTTGCTCTGGTCTAATGACTAACTGTGCTTCAGTGAGCTCCGTCAGCCTCAGCGTAATTTCCACTAGGCTGGGGAGAGTAGCACGCAGCCACCTGGGCCAGAGAGTGCTGAGTGCCAGCAGCTGTGCTGTTCCTGAACTGTGTCTGAAGCTGCTGCGAGATTGCTGACCCAGCTATAGTGACATCACAACCAGGGAAGGAGCTGATTGGTGAGTAGCTGGTAAGTGTTTCTAGTTAATAGTCTACAAAGTAAAGGCATGGCAGGGCAGCTCAGCCCCGTGGAATGCACATCCTGTGCTATGTGGGAAGTCCTGGACGTTTCTTGTGGTCTGGACGACCATGCGTGCGGGAAGTGTCGCCAGCTACAGCAGCTCGAGCTCCGGGTTTCGGAGCTTGAGCGGCGGCTGGAGTCACTGCAGTGCATCCGCAAGGCTGAGAACTTCGCGGATAGCACGTTTCAGGAGGTGGTCACCCCGCAGCTTAAGAGTGTGCAGGCAGAGAGGGAATGGGTGACCGCCAGACAGAAGAGGAGGGCCAGGCAGGTAGGGCAGGAATCCCCTGAGTGCATCTCGCTCGCTAACCCGTTTTCAGTTCTGTATACTGGTGGGGGCGATGGTTCCTTTGGGGAGTGCAGCCAGAGCCAAGCCCATGGCACCACGGGTGGCTCAGCTGCACGGGGAGTGGGGGGGGGGGGGGGGGGGGGGGGGGGGGGGGGGGGGGGGGGGGGGGGGGAGGGGAGGAAGAAGAGTGGAAGAGCAATAGTCATAGGGGATTCGATAGTTAGGGGAGCAGACAGGCTCTGCGGCTGCAGACGTGACTCCAGGATGGTATGTTGCCTCCCTGGCACCAGGGTCAAGGATGTCACTGAGCGGCTGCAGGACATTCTGAGGGGGGAGGGTGAACAGCCAGAGGTCGTGGCCCATATCGGTACCAATGACATAGGTAGAAAGAGGGATGAGGTCCTGCAAGCAGATTTTAGGGAGCTAGGAAAGAGATTAAAAAGCAGGACCTCAAAGGTAGTAATCTCTGGATTACTCCCGGTGCCACAAGCTAGTGAGTACAGAAATAGGAGGATAGAGCAGATGAATGCGTGGCTGGAGAGATGGTGCAGGAGGGAGGGCTTTAGATTCCTGAGGCATTGGGACCATTTCTGGAGGAGTTGGGACCTGTACAAACCGGATGGGTTGCACCTCAACAGGACCGGGACCAATATCCTCGCGGCGGGGTTTGCTAGTGCTGTTGGGGAGGGTTTAAACTAGCTTGGCAGGGGGATGGGAACCTGAGAGTAGATTCAGAAGGGAGAGAAGTAAAGCTGGAAATGGAAGGCAGAAAATTAGTAAGTGAGTTTGGAAGGCAGAGGAAACAAAGGCTAGAAAATAGACAACAAGGGAGTTTGGCAGTGCTAAATGGTATATATGTCAACGCAAGGAGTCTAGGGAATAAAGCAGATGAGCTGAGGGCACAGATAGACACGTGGGAGTATGATATTATAGCTATTACTGAGACATGGCTGAAAGAAGGGAAGGAATGGCAGCTCCTGGTTATAAGGTTTTCAGATGAGATAGAGAGGGGGATAAAAAAGGAGGGGGGTAGCAATATTGATTAAAGAAACAATTACAGCTGTGAGGAGGGAGGATATCTTAGAAGGATCATCCAACGAGGCCATATGGGTTGAACTGAAAAACAAAAAAGGGGCAATCACACTGCTGGGAGTGTACTATAGACCACCAAACAGTCAGAGGGAGATAGAAGAGCAAATATGTAGGCAAATTTCTGAGACGGGCAGTAATAGTCGGGGATTTCAACTTCCCTAATATTAACTGGGATACAATTAGTGTGAAAGGTATAGAGGGAGCAGAATTCTTAAAATGCATTCAGGAGAATTTTTTTAGCCAGTATGTAGCAAGCCCAACAAGAGATGGGGCGGTTCTGGACCTAGTTTTAGGGAATGAAGCTGGGCAGGTGGAAAGGGTATCAGTGGGAGAGCATATTGGTGGCAGTGATCATAATTCAGTTAGATTTAGGGTAGTTATGGAAAAGGACAAGGATGGACCAGGAATAAAAGTTCTCAACTGGGGAAAAGCTAATTTTACTAAGCTGAGATGTGATTTAGCCAAAGTAGATTGGAGACAGAAACTTGAAGGTAAATCAGTGTCAGAGCAGTGGGAGGCATTCAAGAAGGAGATAGTGAGGGTTCAGAGCAAGTATGTTTCCTTAAAGAAAAAGGGTGGAACTAACAAATCTAGAGCTCCCTGGATGTCATGGGGCATACAGGGTAGGATAAAGAAAAAAAGGGAAGCTTATGACAGATACTGAGGACTCAATACTGCAGAAACCCTAGAGGAGTATAGAAAGTGCAGGGTGAAATTAAAAAGGAAATTAGGAAAGCAAAGAGAGGGCATGAAAAAATATTGGTAGGTAAAATCAAGAAAAACCCAAAGATGTTTTATAAATATATTAAGAGCAAGTGGATGGGACGACCTTGGATCTGGACTGGAGGCGACGGAGGTTGAACAGTTTCCCATTTGTTCTGTAAATTAGCTCCACTCCAGTGGGGAGCTTACTGAGGGTGAGATGGAGCATTGCAGCAAGGAAGATCGAGAAGAGCGTTGGTGCGATGACACAGCCTTGCTTGACCCCGGTTCGTACGTGAATTGGGTCTGTAGTGGAACCGTTGATCAGGATCGCGGCTTGCATGTCGTCGTGAAACAGGCGGAGGATGGTGACAAACTTTTGAGGGCAGCCGAATTTGAGGAGGACACTCCATAATCCCTCACGGTTGACAGTGTCGAAGGCCTTTGTGAGATCAAAGAAGGCGGTTGGTGCTGTTCCCTGCATTTCTCCTGTAATTGACGTGCGGTGAAGATCATGTCCATTATGCCCCTTAGTGGGCGGAATCTGCATTGCGACTCTGGGAGGAGCTCTTCGGCCACTGGGAGAAGGCGATTGAGGAGGATTCTTGCGATGACTTTCCCTGTGGCAGACAGCAGGGAAACTCCTCTGTAATTACTGCAATCGGTCCGATCGCAATCCAAGGTCGTCCCATCCTCTGTCGTCGAATTACAGTATGCAGACGACGCTTGCGGCTGCGCTCACTCGGAGGTCGAACTCCAAACCATTGTCAACACCTTCACCGAAGCGTACGAGAGCATGGGCCTTACACTAATCATCCGTAAGACAAAGGTCCTCTACCAACCTGCCCCCACCACAATACTGCCCCCCGATTATCAAAATGCACGACAAGGCCTTGGACAACGTGGACCACTTTCCATACCTCGGGAGCCTACTGTCAACAAGGGCAGACGTCGATGACAAAGTCCAACACCGCCTTCAGTGTGCCAGTGCAGCCTTCGGTCGCCTGAGGAAGAGAGTGTTTGAAGACCAGGACCTCAAACCCGGCACTAAGCTCATGGTCTACAGAGCAGCAGTGATACCCGCCCTGCTGTATGCCTCAGAGACATGGACCATGTACAGCAGGCACCTCAAAGCACTGGAGCGGTACCACCAATGCTGCCTCCGCAAGATCCTGCAAATCCATTGGCAGGATAGGCGCACCAATGTCAGTGTTCTCGCTCAGGCCAACATCCCCAGCATCGAAGCTTTGACCACTCTCGATCAGCTCCGATGGACGGGTCACATTGTCCGCATGCCCGATACGAGACTCCCAAAACAAGTGCTCTACTCGGAGCTCCGGCACGGCAAGAGAGCCCCAGGTGGGCAGAGGAAACGCTTCAAGGACACCCTCAAAGCCTCCTTGGAAAAAGTGCAACATCCCCACCGACACCTGGGAATCCCTGGCCCAAGACCACACAAAGTGGAGGAGAAGCATCCGGGAAGGCGCCGAACACCTCGAGTCTCTTCGCCGGGAGCAAGCAGAAGCCAAGCGCAAGGAGCGCACGTCAACCCAAGCACCCCACCCACCCGCCCCTTCAACCACCGTCTGCCCCACCTGTGACAGAGACTGTAGGTCCCGCATTGGACTCATCAGTCACCTGCGAACTCATTTTTAATGTGGAAGCAAATCATCCTTGGTTCCGAGGGACTGCCTAAGAAGAAGAGCAAGTGGATAACTAAAGTAAGAGTAGGGCCTATTAGGGACCATAAAGGTAACCTGTGTGTGGAAGCGGAGGACATGGGTATGGTTCTTAATGAATACTTTGCGTCTGTTTTCACAAAAGAGAGGAATGATGCAGACATTGCAATCAGGGAGGAGTGTGAAATATTTGATGAAATAAGCATAGTGAAAGAGGAAGTATTAAGGAGTTTAGCATCTTTGAAAGTGGATAAATCCCGAGGCCTGGATGAAATGTATCCCAGACTGTTAAGCAAAGTAAGAGAGGAAATAGCAGAGGCTCTGACCATCATTTTCCAATCCTCCCTGGCTACAGGTGTGGTGCCAGAGGACTGGAGGACTCCTAACGTGGTATCTTTGTTTAAAAAGGGAGAAAGGGATAGACCGAGTAATTACAGGCCAGTCAACCTAACCTCGGTGGTGGGAAAATTATTGGAAAAAATTCTGAGGGACAGGATAAATTTTCATTTAGAAAGACACGGATTAATCAGGAACAGTCAGAATGGATTTGTTTAGGGAAGGTCGTGTCCAACTAACTTGATTGAATTTTTTGAGGAGGTAACAAGGAGTGTCAATGAGGGTAGTGCGTTTGATGTAGTCTATATGGATTTTAGGAAGGCTTTTGATAAGGTCCCGCATGGCTGACTGGTCATGAAAATAAAAGCCCATGGGATCCAGGGCAAAGTGGCAAGTTGGATCCAAAATTGGCTCAAGAGGCAGGAAACAAAGGGTAATGGTCGAAGGGTGTTTTGTGACCGGAAGGCTGTTTCCAGTGGGGTTCTGCAGGGCTCAGTATTGGGTCCTTTGCTTTTTGTGGTATATATCAATGATTTGGACTTGAATGTAGGAAGTATGATTAAGAAGTTTGCAGATAATACAAAAATTGGCCGTGTGATTGATAATGAAGCCGAAAGCTGCAGACTGCAGGAAGATATCAATGGACTGGTCAGGTGGGCAGAACAGTGGCAAATGGAATTCAATCTGGAGAAGTGTGAGGTAATGCATTTGGGGAGGGCTAACAAGGCAAGGGAATACACAATAAATGGTAGGACACTGAGAAGTGCAGAGGATCAGAGAGACCTTGGAGTGCATGTCCACAGATCCCTGAAGGTAGCAGGACAAGTAGATAAGGTGGTTAAGAAGACATATGGGATACTTGCCTTTATTAGCTGAGGCATAGAATATAAGAGCAGGGAGGTTATACTTGAACTGTATTAAACACTAACAACAGAAAACGCTGGAAAAACTCAGCAGGCCAGGCAGCATCCGTGGAGAAACCGAGTTAACGTTTCAGGTCGAAGATCTTTCGTCAGAACTAGAAAAAAGCAGGAAATGGAATAGATTTTAAAGCAAGTTTAGGGGCTGGGAAAAGGGGGAGGGGATGAAAGTAGGCCGCAGCTAGAATACTGCGTGCAGTTCTGGTCACCACATTACAGGAAGGATGTGATTGCACTAGAGGGGGTGCAGAGGAGATTCACGAGGATGTTGCCTGGGCTGGGGAATTTTAGCTATGAGGAAAGATTGGGGTTGTTTTCTTTGGAACAGAGGAGGCTGAGGGGCGACCTAATTGAGGTGTATAAAATTATGAGGGGCCTAGATAGAGCGGATAGGAAGGACCTATTTCCCTTAGCAGAAGGGTCAATAACCAGGGGGCACAGATTTAAAGTAATTGGTCGGAGGTTTAGAGGGGATTTGAGGAGCAATGTTTTCACCCAGAGGGTGGTGGGGGTCTGGCACTCACTGCCTGAAAGGGTGGTCGAGGCAGAGACCCTCATCACATTTAAAAAATACTTGGATATGTACTTGAAGAGCCGTAACCTACAAGGCTATGGACTAAGTGCTGGAAAGTTTTATTAGGGTGGAAAGCTCTTTGTCGGCCAGCACAGACAAGATGGGCCGAATTGCCGCCTCCTGTGCTGTCAGTTTCTGTGATTCTATGATCACTGTTCTAATAATAAACAGCAGCTTTTTGCAAACTGCAGAGTTCAGCTCCTCAAGGAAAAGAGTGAGATTGTCTAAATCATTTCCTGGCACCATTCGCTGTGTTAATTGCTCTCTTATCCTCTGCTCATTTTCACTTGAAAGTTAGTAATTGTAAATGTTTTGTAATTATCACGGATGAAAGGTGCCATATGTGCACCCAGATTTTATAGAGCAAATAACAGATCATGGGCTCCAGATAGCTTCACCGTACGTTGTTCATTTCCCCCCTGGATTCAGTGATGCACTTCAGTGTCTGCTGAGTCCACTGGGTAAGTGCAGTGTGGTCCTGAGCTACACACAGCAGGAAGATCCCAGCTTTAATCTCCCACCTGTGCCCAGTTAGCGGATTTCAGACTGTGCAACTGCAGGGGATGCAACAGCTGGCCTTGATTCCCCAGGGCTAGGGAGGGAAACGCGGCCATAGATCCCTCAATCTCTCTCTCTTTCCCCCCCCCCCCCCCCAATTCTACCTCTCGCTCTCTTTCTCCCCCTTGCTCCCTCTTCGCCCCCCTCCATAAGAATTAGGAGCAGGAGTAGGCCATACGGTCCCTTGAGCCATTCAGTAAGATCATGGCTGATCTTCGACCTCCACTCCATTTTCCTGCCCTATCCCATAGAAACATAGACATAGAAGATAGGAGCAGGAGTAGGCCATTCGGCCCCTCGAGCCTGCTCCGCCATTCGATGAGATCATGGCTGATCATCCAAACTCAGTACCCTGTACCTGCCTTCTCCCCATATCCCTTGATACCTTTAGCTTTAAGAAATATATCTAACTCATTCTTGAATATATTTAATGACTTGGCCTCAACTACCTTCTGTGGTAGAGAATTCCACAGGTTCACCACTCTCTGGGTGAAGAAATTCTTCCTCATTTCTGTCCTAAATGGCTTACCCCTTATCCTTAGATTATGACCCCTGGTTCTGGACTCTCCAACCATCGGGAACATTCTTCCTGCATCTAGTTTGTCCAGATCTGTCAGAATTTTATGTTTCGATGAGATCCCCTCTCATTCTTCTATACTCCAGCGAGTATAAGCCCAATCGACCCAATCTCTCCTCATATGTCATTCCTGCCATCCCAGGTATCAGCCTTGTGAATCTTCGCTGAACTCCTTCCATGGCAAGAACATCCTTCCTCAGATAAGGCGACCAAAACTGCACACAGTACTCAAGGTGTGGTCTCACCAAGGCCCTGTACAACTGCAGCAGGACATCCCTGTTCCTATACTCAAACCCTTTCGCTATGAAGGCCAACATACCATTTGCCTTCTTCACCACCTGCTGCACCTGCATGCTTACCTTCAGCGACTGGTGCACAAGGACACCCAGGTCTCGTTGCAATTCCCCTTCTCCCAATCTATTGCCATTCAGATAATAGTCTGCCTTTCTGTTGTTGACACCAAAGTGGATAACCTCGCATTTATCCACGTTATATTGCATCTGCCACGCTTCTGCCCACTCACCCAACCTGTCCAAATCATCCTGGAGTTTCTTGGTATCCTCCTCGCAGCACACACTCCCACCCAGCTTTGTGTCATCTGCAAACTTGGAGATATTACATTTAGTTCCCTTATCTAGATCATTAATGTATATTGTGAATAGCTGGGGTCCAAGGACCGATCCCTGCGGTACCCCACTAGTCACTGCTTGCCACTCGGAAAAAGACCCATTACAGGAAACTCTTGTTTATCCGGCACCCAAATATCCGGAATTCTCGCTTAACTGGCAAAAATCATCCTCCGAAAACTCCTCTCAAATAACCGGCAATGTTGCCGAGTCGCAGTCCGAGTCTCCGCGAACGCTGAGTACTCCGAAAACTCCTCTCAAATAATCGGCAATGTTGCCGATCCCGAGTCCGCGAACGCCGATTTAGTCAGTAGGGGTAGTTTTCAAAAGTGCCACTACTCGGCCTCCTGGCGCTGTCGGAAGTCCGAAACACTGCAGTAGCAGGAGTTGATTCTCCCACGCTGCCGGGAGTCTCACTTTCTGTTAAGTAATTAAAGAGTTATGGATTACTCTCAACTGGCAGTACTGTACTTAATCAAGCATCTTCCACCATCCATTTAACACAACATTCTGTAGGTGAGTACCCAAATACTGTATACTGCACATTTCTTGATTTTTTAATTTTTCTTTGTTAAAAATAGCCTCGGTAGATATAACTCTCTGTTATCCGGAACTTTCGATCAACCGGCACCACGCCGGTCCCGTCAGTGCCGGATACCAAAGAGTTTCCTGTAATTCCTACTCTCTGCTTTCTGTCCGCCAACCAGTTCTCTATCCAAGTCAATACCTTGCCCCCAATCCCATGTGCCTTAACTTTACACGCTAATCTCTTATGCGGGACCTTATCGAAAGCCTTTTGAAAGTCCAAATACACCACATCTACTGGTTCTCCCATATCTATTTTCCCAGTTACATCCTCAAAAAATTCCAGTAGATTAGTCAAGCACGATTTACCTTTTGTAAATCCATGTTGACTTTGTCCGATCCTGTCACTGTTTTTCAAGTGCTCAGCTATTACATCCTTTATAATGGACTCTAGAATTTTCCCCACTACCGATGTCAGGCTTACTGGTCTGTAATTCCCCGCTTTCTCTCTACCACCCTTTTTGAATAGTGGGGTAACATTAGCTACCCTCCAATCCATGGGTACAGTTCCAGATTCCATCGAATGTTGGAAGATGATCAGCAATGCATCTACTATTTCTAGGGCCACTTCCTTAAGTACCCTAGGATGTAGATTATCAGGCCCTGGGGATTTATCGGCCTTCAATCCCGTCAATTTCCCTAACACCATTTCCCTGCAAATACTGATTTCTTTCAGTTCCTCCACTTCATCAGACCGTATGTTCTCCAACATCTCTGTGAGGTTATTTGTGTCCTCCTTTGTGAAGACAGAACCAAAATATGCATTTAATTGGGCTGCCATTTCTTTGTTCCCCATTATAACTTCCCCCGCTTCTGACTGCAAGGGACCTACACTTGATTTCACTAATCTTTTCCTCTTCACATATCTATAAAAGCTCTTACAGTCAGTTTTTATGTTCCCAGCAAGCTTACTTTCATATTCTATTTTCCCCTTCTTAATTAATCCCTTTGTCCTCCTTTGTTGAATCCTAAACTGCTCCCAATCCTCAGGGTTACCGCTTTTTCTGACCAATTTATATGCCCTCTCCTTGGATCTTATGCTATCCCTAATTTCCCTTGTTAGCCACGGTTGAGTCACCCTTTTTGTTTTATTCTTATGCCACACTGGGATGAACAAATTCTGTAGTTCATCCATGCAGTCTTTGAATGTTTGCCATTGCCTATCCACCGTCAACCCCTTGAGTGTCATTCCCCAATCAATCCTACCCAATTTGCGCCTCATACCATCGTAGTTTCCTTTATTTAAATTCAGGACCCTAGTCTCTGATTCAACTACTTCACTCTCCATCCTAATGAAGAATTCTATCATATTATGATCACTCTGACCCAAGGGGCCTCGTACAACAAGATTGCTAATTAATCCTTTCTCGTTACATAATACCCAGTCTAAGATGGCCTGATCTCTGGTTGGTTCCTCGACATATTGTTCCAGAAAACCATCCCGTAAACATTCTAGGAATTCCTCCTCCACAGTATTTTTACTAATTTGGTTAGCCCAATCTATATGTAAATTAAAGTCACCCATGATGACTGCTGTGCCCTTACTGCATGCTTCTCTAATTTCCCTTTTAATGCCGTCCCCAACCTCCGTATTACTGTTTGGAGGTCTATATACCACTCCCACTAGCGTTTTCTGCCCTTGTTATTTCTCAGTTCTACCCATACAGATTCCACATCATCAGAGCTAATATCCTTCCTTTCAATTGTGTTAATCCCCTCTTTAACCAGCAATGCTACCCCACCTCCCTTTCTTTTTTGCCTATCTTTCCTAAATATTGAATAACCCTGGATGTTGAGTTCCCAGCCTTGGCCACCCTGGAGCCATGTTTCTGTAATCCCAATCAAATCGTATTCATTTACCTCTATTTGCGCAGCTAATTCATCCACCTTGTTCCGAATGCTCCTTGCATTAAGACACAAAGCCTTCAGGCTTGTTTTTTTAACGCTCTCAGACCTATATGAATTATTATTTACTGTGACCATGTTTGATTTAAACTGTTCAGTTCTTTGCCTTCTACTTTTGTTTTTCTCCTTCCTGTCTTTTGCTTTTATCCTTGTTTCCCTTTCCTCTGTCTCCCTGCTCAGGTTCCTAACCCCCTGCCACTTTAGTTTAAACCCTCCCCAACAGCACTAGCAAACACTCCCCCTAGGACATCGGTCCCGGCCCTGCCCAGGTGCACACCGTCCCGTTTGTACTGATCCCACCTCCCCCAGAACCGGTTCCAATGTCCAAGGAATTTGAATCCCTCCCCCTTGCACCATTCCTCTAGCCACGTATTCATTTGAAATATCCTCCTATTTCTACTCTGACTAGCATGTGGCACTGGTAGCAATCCTGAGATTACTACCTATCCCCATATCCCTTGATTCCCCTAGAGTCCAAAAATCTAGCGATCTCAGCCTTGAATATACTCAACGACTGAGCATCCACAGCCCTCTGGGATAGAGAATTCCAAAGATTCACAACCCTCCGAGTGAAGAAATTCTTTCTCATCTCAGTCTTAAGTGGTGACCCCTTATCCTGAGACTGTGCCCCCTAGTTCTAGACTCTCCAGCCAGGGGAAACAATCTTTCAGCATTTATCCTGACAATCCCCCTCAGAATCTTGTATGTTTCAATGAGATCACCTCACATTCTTCTAAACTCAAGAGAGTATCTGCCCAATCTCTCATCATAGGACCCCGCCCCGCCCCC